>JARQOD010002061.1:54991-84586 GCA_033576555.1 Oophaga sylvatica
TTCGAGGGTCTCACAGGTTCCTCACACACTGGGGAGTAGGGGTCGCACCTGGTAACATTTAGGGCGTACCACCCATTGTAACCCCAGTGTCGGGTGTAAGTCACCAAGTCTCCTGGCAACAGGTCCCTCCCCGGGTGTCCTTCTGGGAGGTGAGCCTCCAAGTCCCGCCGGGTCACAAAGACTTCTAAATAAAGTCCAGGCTCCTGGATGAAGCCCCAACCACCTTTCAATTTAAAGTTCCGTACTGCACCCTTACGCCGCGGCTCACTCAGGGTTCCTTTATCCTTTCTCATCCGGTCCTTATCTGCCCGGTCCTTCTCCAGGTGACGTTGGCGAAGTTTTAGGGTTTCTCGCTGCTCCCTTTGTCGCTCTGCTTCCCGCTCCCAACGTCTCCACTCTTCCTCCTGACGCCGGTTGAAATTCTCCTCCACCAGCTGCTCCATGTCTCCACCACTCCACTGCAGCTTACAGTGTCCGGTTTGCGGCAGCTCTCCTGTCACCCCCCAGTCCTGGCGGCGCTCCCCTGCGGAGGAAGCAGACGGCTCTAAATCAGATGACAGTCGGGGCTCTGGTACAGGCAGGTAGTGCTCTGGTGCCTGCGCGGCCTCCTCCATGAGGACGGGTGTCGCTTCTTCTGTCTCAGCGACGGGGGCAGACAGCGGGATCTGGGGTGCTGCTGACGGTGCTGCGGTTTTTGCAGGAACGGGTGCCTCCACTGCGACAACGTCAACCGGATCACATTGCAAGGACTCCTCTACTAGAACGGGTGCCTCACCTTCCGGTACAGACACTTCAGGTAAGAGGGATTGGCGCCGCTCCAAGTTTATTTTTAGGGCACGCCAGCTGGCTTCCATCCTGGCGACCTCCTCCCGGTGCCAGGCCAGGCCTCTTAGGGTATCCTCCGCTTCTTGCAGCGTAGGAGGGTTTACAGGCCGGGTGCCCAACGGTGATTCTGTGGCGATCGGGTCGCTTCCGTGGGGGGAGAGCTCTGACTGCTCCATCCCTTCCCACTTCTGCTCCTCGTGTCCATTAGCCATCTCTGCCAAGTCACATGTGTCATTAGCATCTGGAGAGGGCCCCTCTTTTGTAGTGAGGCGGGACCTTCGTGTTAGTTTCCGCACACTGAGGAGGTTGAGGAGGCGGAACTGAAGAGCTGTGGGGCACGATCTTACATTGCAGTACCATTTAGAGTGGTCGGCCATCGTTTTCACGCCACTGAGTGAGTGACACCCACGAAGAGCACGCCCTTCTTCTTCACCAGTGCCTCGTCGTGACGCAGATATGGCGGAAAAATGGCAAATACATTCTCTGATGATTTTAGCAATTCTCAAGCACAAAACCAGTGCAATTCAGGCACACAGGACTCGCTTATAGCGAGCTACAGAATCCTGTTTGTGACGCCCAAGTTGAGTCGCACAGAGCCAGAGGTTTTCGGGGTACTCGGCACCGAGCCCGTCGACTTCTATGGGGTATGTCACGTCTTTACCCGGCAATTGAATTAGAGTCGATTTTACTATGTAGAAGTGTATAAACTATAAATATATGTATATATATATGTCACAATGACATGTATATATATATATTATATGTATTCTATGTGTGTATATTTAGTGTTTACAAGGAAATAAAGGTTTTTTTTATTTCGATATTTTGTTCCCATAGACTTACATGGGACTTCCGCTATCGAAATCGGATATCGACGATATTTAGTGCTATCGGCGATACAATTTCGATACGATATTTTTAGATATCGAGCAATATCGCTCAACACTACTCTTTAATGAATTGTGGTAAAATAGAAAGAAGGCACAAGTACAACTGGTTTTCCTGCTCTGTCCCTGTCATGCTCTCTAACTGCACCCATTGCAGCAGCCAAAGATTGTGGGGATTCCACACGCTGGAGTCTGGGCGCTCACAACCACTCAAGCAGGGGCCCTTCCAGAGTCCTGGGGTCTGTATTGTGATCCTCAGTCCTTTGATACGTGGGACCCCTCTTGAATCCCTGGAGTCCTTTGAGTCCTTGGAATCCTAGGTGACAGACCTCTTCCGTCCGGAGGGGTCTGGCAGTGCCCCGTCTGTAAATCACATCTGCCCTCGCCAATGTATCCGGGCAGTTCTGAGGAAACAACAGCTTCCTCTCTCTTTGTGGCTGCAAGTCCAGCCCATCAAATTAACTATTTCTGTCCCTAAATAGACAAGCATTAAAGGAACATACACATAACAATGCAAATACAGTAAGACCAAATAAATACATCGCAACTATGGCATTACATCACAGCACATACATTACAAGACCATTAAAGGGGAACTCTACATAGTCACACAGTGCAAACAGGGCTCATCAATGATACACATATAACATATTTATAAAGTGCATGGGAGGTCACACAGAAGGAGGAGAGGGTGCAACTGAGGGGACCTGCCACCCCCCTACACAGGTGCAACAGCATGTATTAGTTCATGTGTGCCAGACTGCCCAGAGGCAATGACAAGCTGTTCTCGGTGGGAGGTGTATAGTCTGGGTACTCTGTATCCCACTATCCATGCTGCCATGATGTATGTGAGCTGCTCTGAATGCCATCCTGCTGTTCCTCTTCATCATCCTCTGATACTGTCCCCTGGCTGTATAAGTGGATACCTGACTGTTATTAAGATAGTAACACACCCTCCGAGTCATGTGTGAATGACAAGCCTGATAACAGTGTGAATTTGCCCTACTCCTCCTGGAGTGGAGTATTCAAAGCAGTGTAACACTGCACACACATCCCTCATGGAGGCCCACTCATTGGTGGTGAACTGGTGTTGTTAAGCAGAGCGTTTTACATTTACCAAATGAGTAGTTAGGGAGGTCTAACGTTCCTGGCTATGCTAACTGGTCCACATATTGGTGGATATGTGGACCTTTCCACTGATGGCATTGAGCAGTGCAAACCTTGTTTTGTTCGCAACATGTGTGCAGGGCACAGTTGACACACCTGGAAAAGCAGTGGCGTCTGGAAAGAACATACTGCAGGACAGCCACCGACATCAGATTTTTTAAACTATCCATCTCCACAAGCCAGAATGGCAACATTTTAAAGGTTAGTAATTTTGAAATGCTCTCATTCATGAACATGGCTCCTGAGTGGGTAGGTGGGTGTCTTCTCTTTCTCTCGAGGGTTTGAGGAATAGAAAGCCTAACACTTCCATGTGATGGTGTGGAGCTGTCCTGTGACACTGGTGGTGGTGCTGTCACATCGTCTATTTGCGGGGAGGCAGGTAGCCCTGTTGATTTTGAATGGGAGAAAGAGGCCAAGACCGCAGCAGAGGGAGGAGGAAGCTCAGATCTGTCATGCATTTGTGTGTACTCCTCTGCACCTCGTGTTTGGAATTCAGATGCCTGATTATGTAAGTGTTGCTCAGGTTCAGAAGCATCACGTCAGACTCTGATGGCATAGCATGCAAACCACCAGTCCCTTGCTGTCAGCACTTTCTCTAAATAATACCATGTTAGGGTTTGCGGAACGCACCAAATAAATATAAATAATAGGTGCGTTCGCAGCCCGGGGTCCACCGTGTAGGCAGAGCCTGCTGCTAGTAAGATGACTCTAGATGGCGGTATAAGTGAACTCTGTTACACCACAGAGTCGCTGACATAGATACAGTGGTACTATATGGCAGTATGAGCGAACTCTGTTACTCCACAGAGTCGCTGTGGTAGAGACTGTGTCCTGTTAACCCCACAGGAGTACACAGATAGCTGCAGAGCGGATAGCAGTCCGTGGTCATGCAGACAGTAACGCAAACAACAAACTCCTCACCGGAGTAGCCGGTATTCTAGAGGCTATTTCAGCCAAGCCCTGAACACGTGCATACAAAACTCCTCACCGGAGGTGCCGGTATTCTAGGGGCTTATTTCAGCCAAGCCCTAACCGCATGCGTACATGACCACACTGGCGCAAAGCACACAACAGATTTGATACTAGCGCATGGCCGTGCGGCCATGCAGGCCTTATATAGAAGCAGCAAGTACAGGACCTTCCGGAAAGGACCAATGGAAAGCTGCTCCAGAACTACAGCAGCTTCAGGACCTTCCTGGAGGACCAATGGGAGCCGCTGCAGTAGCCGAGCATGTGACACCTGATCTCCTATGAGAGATCTTACCTTGGGCATGCTCAGAAGGGAAAACACAAGACTTAGTCCCAACTATGTCTGCTTGCCGCTGACCTGCACTGGTTACAATGGCAGGACCTGGGGAGGCAGCAGTCATCCTCTGCACAGTGTTAGACTGGGCGAGACGCTGGGACCGACGTCTCTGCTGAGCAGGCTCCACTGCGGCCGGAGATGGATGGAGGACCGCAGTGGGAATGGCTCGAGATTCCCTTTGTGCAGCAGTGGGAACTCTATCCCTAACATACCATGCCAGGGAGCTCTTTTGAGCTGGCTTTGGTGTGCTCATTATAGTGGCGCGGTGGGCAGGAGCAGTCAACCTACTGGCTAGGAGCTGCCCTCTGTACCTTTGCACCCTGCTCCCTCTGGGGCAGCGTGGCCACTTCCTCTTCCTCAAAGCTGCGCACATCACTAGGATGGCCTCCATATGGGGTCTATGAACTCATCATCCCTCAAATAGTCTTCCAGCCACTCCTCACCCCTGCCCTCCTTGCTGGTCTGCACACTGCAGAAAGACACTGCAGTTGACAACTGTGTTTCATCATCCTCTGAGATGTGCTGCAGTGGTTCATTGACCATGTTCACTAGCCTTCCCACATACTCATCCTCCAACCTAATAAGTGGTTGGGCATCAGTGCATTCAGTCTCTTCCACTTCTGGAGCAAGGCCAGGTGTATGAGCCATGGAACCCCAGCCAGCGGAGTCATCAAAAAGCAGAAGAGATTGCTGCATGACTTGGGGCTCAGACCGCTTGGCTGATTTCCATGGGGCTGAGGTGAAAGGTGAATGAACATCGTCCTCAGGTGCAACTCTGCACTATCTGCAATAGACTGGGTGAAACATAATGTGAAGGAACTTGGCCCACTCTCATGCATCCAATCTGACACCTTTTCAACAATTTGTGGACTGTATTTCATGCAGTGGTACTCGGCCCTACAAAATGACTCAGAACATCCTGTCATCTACATGCACCAGAGGAAGGTGTTTCTTTTGGGCACATGGCAGGCACAGGATGATCACATCCTCTGACTGCAGCAGCTACACCACCACCACCAGCAACACCAGCACCAACAGTCATGTATTTGTCCCTATTTGATGGTCTCCTTATTTTTAGAAGTGTTTTTAAGTGTAAGGAGGTGGCTGAGACCCTCATGTGCCTTGTCTCTCCTGGACACTGTTCACACAGTTACCTTCGGCTCCTCAGCATTTATTGATATATTGTTGTATACTGCAATGTGCATGTACTGTAATGTGGATGTCTTAAATATGTGTTCTGCATAGAGTTATGGTTAGATTAGGAAGTAGTGTAGGACTGTAGGGGGATTAGAATAGAAGGGTGCACATTAGAGATAGAGACTAGGATAGATAATGGTATTAGTTTAGGCACAGGCAGCAAGGAGTTAAGTAGATGGGAGGGGCACAGAGCAGAGCAGCACAGAGCAGGGAGATATAGGAAAGGCACTTCCTGTTTAGAATTAGACTCAGGGGCAGGAAGCATGCAGTTCAGGAGACAGTTACAGGCCGTGGGGGTAAAGGTGCGGATGGCAGTAAGGGACCCAGGCTGAAGAATAGTGCAGTCGGGCACCAGCTCAACAGGATCATCCAAAGGAGGGACAAAGGGCTGACAGGGAGCTGGTGATGCTGAAGGCACAGATTGGACACGAACTGTCCAGAGGGACTGTCCAGATGGCAGTGGAAAGGAAAGCGCAGAGAGAATAGAGTCTGCCTGTAAGGCAGGGAAGTACAAGAAACTTTGCTTTGTGTGAACTGTGCTGCTGATGTGAGGGATGCCTTGCTGTTTAGTAAAGTTCAACTGTTGGAAAATAACTGTAACTCTGTGGTGCTTCATGGGACTAGAATTCCAGCAGACACCGTGAGTGCCCATCTCTCCATGTGCAAGGTGCCAGGGTGCTCGCTGACTGTTGCTTAATGAACTCGCCCACGACTACCACCCCATGCTGCTTTGTTACGTAAGCACACTACTAGCACAGGGACAGCTGTAGAGTAGATTTATTTGCTACTCATTTAAACACAGCGGTACAGTAAAATTATTTGTTTGGCCTATAAATGACAAAGAGATGGCTGCAGAGTAGAAAGACTTTTTTTGGACCAAAAATGGCAAAATTATGACTGTAGAGTACCGTATATACTCGTGTATAAGCCGAGATTTTCAGCCCATTTTTTTAGGGCTGAAAGTCCCCCTCTCGGCTTATACGCGAGTTATATACTGGGGGGTCGGCGGGGGAGGGGAAGCGGGGGTGTCGGATCATACTCACCCCTCCGCCGGCGCGTCTCTGCAGCCCCCCTGCTTCTCCCACGATCTCCGGCTCCTTCCTGCAGCGGTCACATGGTACCGCTCATTAAAGTCATGAATATGCATATATTCATGACTTTAATGAGCGGTACCACGTGACCACTGTAGGACTGAAGAGCTGCGGAGACCGCCGGGAGAAGAGGAGAGGCTGCAGAGAGTGATGCGCCGGCAGATGGGTGAGTATAGCGATATTTACCTGTCCCGGTCCACCGCTGCGCTGCTCCCTCATCCGACTCCTCTGGCTTTGAATGTTCAGGCAGAGGGCGTAATGACGTCGTTAGTGCGCGTCGCGCCCTCTGCCTGATCATTCACTGCTGAGGACCCGGAAGAGGGAGCAGTGCGCAGCGGTGGAGAGAGGACAGGTAAATATCTCAGGTGCCGGGGTCCTGAGCGAGCGGTGACACCGGCACCTGTCCCCATAGCGAGCCAGTGTCACCGCCTGCTCAGGACACCGGCACCTGGCCCCCAGCGACGAGAGGTGAGTATGTCATTTTTTGCAGCAGCATAAGGGACGTATGCTATGGGGCATAATCTGTGGATCATACGGGGGCATAATCTGTGGAACATATGGGGCATAATCTGTGGAACATATGGGGGCATAATCTGGAGCATATGGGGGCATAATCTGTGGAGCATATGGGGGGCATAATCTGGAGCATATGGGGGCATAATCTGTGGAGCATATGGGGCATAATCTCTGGAGCATATTGGGCATAATCTAGAGCATATGGGGGCATAATCTGGAGCATATGGGGGCATAATCTGTGGAGCATATTGGGCATAATCTGTGGAGCATATGGGAGCATAATCTGTGGAGCATATTGGGCATAATCTGTGGAGCATATGAGGGCATAATCTGGAGCATATGGGGCATAATCTGTGGAGCATATTGGGCATAATCTGTGGAGCATATGGGGGCATAATCTGGAGCATATGGGGCATAATCTGTGGAGCATATGGGTGCATATTCTGTGGAGCATATTGGGCATAATCTGTGCAGCATATGGGGGCATAATCTGGAGCATATGGGGCATAATCTGTGGAGCATATGGGGGCATAATCTGTGCAGCATATGGGGGCATAATCTGTGGATCGTACGGGGCATAATCTGTGCAGTTTATGGGGGCCTAATCTGTGGAGCATCATATGGCGGCATAATCATTTTTCACCCTAGGCTTATACGCGAGTCAATAAGTTTCCCAGTTTTTTGGGGCAAAATTAGGGGGGTCGGCTTATACACGGGTCGGCTTATACACTAGTATATACGGTAGATTTATTTTTTATGCACACTACTCGTATAGAATTAGAGATACAGCAAAATTATTTGGCTTACAAATGGCAAAGAGATGGCTGCAGAGTAGCTTTATCTTTTACGCACACTACTCGTATAGACAAAGAGGTACATTAACATTATATGTTTGGCCTACAAATGTCAAAGAGATGGCTGCAAAGTAAATTTATTCTTTAGAAACACTACTCATACATACATGGCTGTAGAGTACACACAGAGGCTTAAAGGCACAGTACTCCTCCAGGAAGGGTCGCAGAGTACACACACAGGCTTAAAGGCACAGTACTCGCCCAGGTGGGGTTGCAGAGTACACACACAGCAACTTTTTGGCCCGGTACCCCCACAGATATGGGTGCAGAGTACACACAGTGGCTTTTTGCCACAGTAGTCCCATTGAGACAAGTTTTATTAGGATTTATACGCTTTATGGCGAATGTGAACATGCGTTCATGTGCTGCATGTATACCAACTTAAATCAAGGTCAATTTTTGTGTTAATTCCATTAAGACAAGTCCAGAGTACAACAGCGGCATTTTTGCAGAGTGCGCAGTCAGAATAAGTACCTCACTCCAGCTACATCCTGTCCCTACACTAATCAGAGCAGAATGGCGGCGGCACTCATGATCCGGCATTTATATAGGCTGGGTCATGTGGTGTGCCAGCCAATCACAGTCTTACCAATACTTGGCATGGCTGTGATGGCTCTGGAAGTGCCAACAGCCTAAAGGCTTGTTGATTAGCTGCACTGCAGCCTTTTAACAAACTTTGTTAGACATCGGAATCCGAACAAAAAACCGCTCATCCTGTTAAAAGTCAGTGTTTGAAGTTTGGTACCAGATACTATTTGTCCAGTACGCTCATTTCTAATTATGTAATGGGCAAACCCCTTGATGTTCGGATCTGGCGGGTTCGGCCGAACAGTTAAAAAAAGTTCGGTTCGGGTAACAGAACAGTACCTGGGCCCGATTCACATGAATGGGGAGCCTAAACATCCATTTGCCATGCTTTCATCTGCATTATAGGTCAACAAACGCTGCCTTTGATCGGCGGTAAGAACATTACTGCAGGTCAGAGAGCTACGGTTCTCACGCTGTCAGAAGACAGCGTAAGCCAGCAGCTGTGACTGGAGGTAAAAAGTTTACCTTCTGTCAAAGAGGTGTAAGCTGATAAGAGAGTACTACTCCCATCAGCCTAAGAATTCTGCCGCTAATAACAGTGAGAGTAGGTGCTACTGATGGGAGTATTCAACCGGTGCCTGCAATTTTTTTTTACAGAAGACCAGGGCTTCAATGGAATGGGTTTTTAGGTGAATATATTATTTCTGCTTTTTACAGGGGACTAGGGCTTCAATGTCATTGGCATAAGGCAAGTATAACTGTGTTTGTTATTTTTAAATAAATTTATAAAACAGGGTGTATTTTAATTTCAAATAAAGGACTTTATGTGTTTTCTACTGACATTGTAAATATTTGGTTAGTTATGAATAGTTGTCTTATAGATGCCTTTCCATTACTAACTGCTGTGCTTGATGTCACCTGAAAATACCAAGGTGACCTCAACACCAAAAATATGAACTCCCACTTGCCACCACCACAGGGCAAGTGGGAAGGGCTGGGCAAAGCGCCTACCAGATGCGCCTTTTCTGGGGCGGCTTCAAGCTCCTATTTTTAGCCTTGGGGCAATATCCATGGCCCCTTATCAGTCTGAAAATACCAGCCCCCCCAGCTGTCTGCATTTGCTTGGCTGGTTGTCAAAAATGGGGGGACCCCATGCCATTTTTTATTATTATTTATTTAAACATTTTAAAATTTGGCTTTGGGACCCCTCTATTCTTGAAAACCAGCCATGATAAAGCTAACAGCTGAGGGTTGCAGCCTGAAACGGTCAGTTTTGCCATGTTGGTTATCAAAAATAGAACATACGGAGTTTGTCCTTCAACTGTAAACTTGATTTTAGCAATATGAGATAAAGTATACTGTAATTCCTTGGTTACCTGCAGCTACCCCTAGGGAGAGCTCACTGCAAACAGTTGCATGCTATTAGCAGAGCGTAACTTTAATCAGTTTAGTTGCTGCTAACTAAGAAATTATCACCATTCCTGTTACAACCTGAACTTTTCAATTAGAATGTTATTTAATTTATGTTAAATACTGTAAAAAGTGAGAAATGGCATATAAATAAATGCAAGAATTGCTACTTTGGTTATGAATGAGAAAATTGTACCGCATACAACAAGCCCTTGCACAATTTTGTCAATAAATTAAATTGAAATGTTACTAATAGTTTAATATTGGAAAATAAATTGTGCTAAAGCTGTAAATCTACTTAAATTGGCATAACAATAATCAAAGTGATCCAGAGAACAATATTAAGAAGTAATTTAAACTGCACTACAAACTTTTCATAAAAGTTATTCAGTAATTTAACATGTTGGTGTTGAAAAATAGAAAAAAAAAACAAGACCTACATTGGTGGAAAAAATGATGGCTCTCCAAGGGCAGGAATCAAAAATTGTAAATACCTTCCCCATCATGAAGACCAGTCAAAGGATTAAAAAATAAATAATGTATTCAGTTTACCTCCCTATTACACCTTTTTATAGTTTTTGCTATGAGGAGGACCTATGATTTCTCTTTAGTAATCTGTTTAAAAAATAACTTTCTAAAAAAAACTTGAGACATTAGGAATTGGAAGCGCTCCATTACTTCTCAGTGTCTATCTTCAGTAAAACCTATCATCATGAGGCTGTGAAAACTGTAGAGAAAGTCAACACTTCTCACAAACAAGATAGGAACGCGGTCTGGTGAATATTGACTTCCTGTAAAAAGTTACATACGAAGCAAAAGTTTGTTCAGATCTAATTAAGAAGTGATGATAAATTCTTGAGAAACATCATTAATTTTCTCAGAGATAATTATTTTCTTTATTTATAACTGCAAAATGATGTAAAATTATGTTTTCCTAACGATGTATCATGTGTGAAGCAAAAGAAATAACGTCGGAAGCAAAGTCTTACATTCACAAACTTTTGAAAATCTTTACTGTATTGAACTATACTCATTTGTTAGTTGTCGTAAAATAAAATTATAACTTAAAAGAGCTCTGTCAAGGCTGACTTATTACTAGTGGCGGTGAAGGTGAATTTGGTTCTGTTCAATCACTTCTTGGGCGTGACAATTCCCACCTTACACCTGTATCTTTGCTGGCTATATTTCAAGACAGATGGTGTTTGGAGATCCAGCTCTTCAGCTAGGGATTATTTTAACTGGCTAATCTCTGTTGCTTTTTCTATGGTTTGTATGTGTGTGTCTTCCTACCCAGTACCCTTTCTGTTATGTTTGGGGTCTGGGAGCGGTCTGGAAGGTTTTCCAACGTATTCTGTTTAGTCTGTGATTCTTCTTAATTTCTTCCATCTTTCCTGTGTGTCTGAATATGTTTATTGGCCTGTGCTTTTTTCTCAGATTTTTGTGTGTTTTGCTTTATAATTATTATTGTTCTAAAGATACACATAGTTTATAGGGAGGGTACAGTTAAGGACATTCAGGTAAATTGACGTTGCGCAGACACAGAAGCCTGTGCGTTGTAGTCTGACTCCACCCCCTCCTGTGATAGGCAGCTCACTCTCTGTAACCATTTCATATACCTGATGTGGGCGGGGTTAGCTTTATCAGCTCCGCTTCATGCTAAATCTAAAAATTCTGATTGTGTCAGAACTGCTGCACCTAGTAATCTAAGTGGTACAGTACATTGTTGAATTCAGGGTCTCTTTGTCTATATCATTCTGATCTCAGATGAGGTAGCAAAAACCTGTTTACAGATTCCTCTTTAGGGACGAGGGTAAAGCCAGAAACTCGTCTGCTCATGTGGAGAACTTGTTTTTTATGTTCAATATGAAAATTAAATAAATAAAGATGATTTTTAAGGAATTTGGATGTGGTTCTTTCCCCTTTTGTTTTTCCATGTCAATTACAAATTAGTCATAAGTGAGAAAGGTCGATCAGGCAGAAACGTCGGGGAGTTCTACTTTGCCTAGCAGCATCTTTAAATATATTTTTTTGAATGTGCAATTTTGATGAATTCATGAAGATGTAATGAATTGGATACTGGAACATTGTTCACTGCACCTTTGAAAAAAAACGCACTTCTATCAATAAATGATAATGAAAGACTATCAATTCTCATTGTGATACTTCTTTGAGTGCTCGGGGTACTTCACTTATGATTATACTTTTTTTTTCCCCAGAATCACCACATATAAGTGTGCACAGGACCTGATTATTTTGAATTACAAATTAGTGTCTATTTTATAATTTCATAGTTTTTAGGGTTGAAAGAAGACACATGTCCATAGAGATCAACCTATAGTAAACATGTTGATCCAGAGGAAGGTTAAAACCTCATATTAATTGCAGATCTAGTTCAGCTGTGTCCTTTTTATACACTGGAACCCAATACAGTACCCAGTATCTAAGTGTGGCTGCATTAGTGACTTGAATAGTGGGAAACTATGTTCTTTCCTCTTTTCATGCATCCCATGAATAAATTTGCCTTGGCAGTAGCTGCTTGTCACTGGTCATTTAAGTGGAATTTACTATCCACCCACACACCAAAGACTTTTTCAGTGACTGTTATTATAAAAAAAAAAGAAAAGATTTTGCACTGGCTACAGAAGGGGAAATCAGTGTAGGAATTAAGCTGTGCTGATAGTTGAAAGCTCTCCCATGAGATAGATACTTTTACAGATGCTTCCACCCTTCCTTTTTCTTAGCTTGGGTAATGACTCCAATTTCTTCTTAAACACAATTTCTAACAAAACAAATGTAATATAATATTGCAACAAGCTCGCAAAACTCAATAGAAGCTGCAGTTCACATCACAACCACAACCTGTGTGACAGTGTGGGAAACACCGGCTCTGACCGGCGGTAACCTTACTGAAGTCACCACTGGTCAGAGCCACTAGGTATCATGGTTCCCACGCTGTCACACAAAGGACAGCATGTGAGCCAGCAACTGTAATTGGCAGTGAAAAGGTTACTGCCAGTCAGATGTCGGCTGATGACTACTACTCTCATCATCATACACCTGGTCTCACTGTTAGCAGCGAGAGCAGGCGACACTTATGAGAGTATTCACCAGCCGGCATATGTGCATAGCAAGGAAGCTGTTAGTGAGCTATATAATTAGTGCAGTGTGTGTAGCTTACCATACATGTATTTAGCTAATAAATAAAGAAATAAAAGGAAACAATAGTGTGGGATCCCTCTTATTTTTAATAACCAGCTGAGGGAAATAAGACAGCTGCAGCCTGGTGTTATTGTTATTATTCTGGGAAGGGGGCAATAAACATGGAGTTTCCCAGGCTATTATTATTAGCTCACAGCTTTCTTCGCAGCCTTTACTGGTAATTAAAAAGGAGGACCACAAAAAATGACTTGCAGTCCCCCATATTTTTAATAAACAGCAAAGGATAAGCAGACAGCTTCGGGCTGATATTAATAGACTGTAAAGGGCCATGGATATTGAACTCCTCTCAGACTAATAACACCAGCCCTCAGCCACCCCAGAAATGGCGCACCCATTAGATGCGCCAATTCTGTCACTTAACCTCAGCTCTGATGCATTGGTAAGTGGGGTAATGGGGCAGCTCAAGTTCAGGACTGATGAGTGGCGAGTTCTGCTCTAGCGGTCATTCATTAGTCTGGCACTCACGCTGTTCTCATGAGAACCGGCTGCTGTGAACTGAGATAACCTTACTGAAGTCACCTCAGTTCACAGCAGCCGGGTTCTCGCGGAGCACAGCGTCATACCCGTCAGTAGCTGCTGTTCCAGTCTATGGATCTGCGTTCTCTGAACAGAGCATTATAGACTGGATGAAGAAGATTCGGATGGCGTGGGACCTCTATTTGGACTATGGTGGACTGCTGTATATATTATTTTTTTATTTTAACCCCTTCCCGACCCATGACGCCACGTAGGCGTCATGAAAACCTGTGCCAATCCGACCCATGACGCTTATGTGGCGTCATGAAAGGATCTCGTCCCTGCGGGCCAGGAGACCGGGGTCACTCAAAGGTCACCCGACCCGCAGTTACAGGACCCTTTGTGCTTCACCACAGGGGGGTTGGCTTAACCCCCCCGTGGCCACGATCGCTCTGATTGGCTGTTAAAAGTGAAACAGCCAATCAGAGCAATGTGTAATATTTCACCAATTTAATTGGTGAAATATTACAATCCAGCCATGGCCGATGCTGCAATAGCATCTGCCATGGCTGGAGACCGAGCCCTGACCCCCCCACACCGAGTCACGGCGGTGATCGGCCGCCGCCACCGAAAGATGGCAGCGATCGGTCACCGCCGTCACTTACAGCTCCCCTCCTCTTTTGGTCCACTGCCCCCACTTCCTATCCCCCCCCAGCCTTCCGACCCCCCTACTCACCTCTCCCGATCCACCGATGTCCCACGATCGGGCCCGGCGTCCGCCCGGGCCTCTTCATGGGCGCCGCCATATTGGAAAATGGCGGGCGCATGCGCAGTGCGCCCGCCGGCCGGCGCATGCGCAGTGCGCCCCTCAGTGTTCAAAAATTTATTTTGATCACTGTGATAAACTGTCACAGTGATCAAAATAAAAAAAAGTAAATGAACCCCCCTTTATCATAGGTAGGGACAAATAAAAAAAAATAAAGAATTTTTTTTTTTTTTCCTAGCGGATTTTGCTGCTGATCCGCAGCTGATTTTGCTGCGGATCCGCGGCGGACTTCGCTGCTGATCCGCGGCGGACATCGCTGCTGATCCGCGACTGATTTCGCTGCGGATCCGCGACTGATTTCGCTGCGGATCCGCAGCGGATTTTGCTGCTGATCCGCGACTGATTTTGCTGCTGATCCGCGACTGATTTTGCTGTGGATCCGCGACTGATTTCGCTGCGGATCCGCGACTGATTTCGCTGCGGATCCGCGGCGGATTTTGCTGCGGATCCGCGACTGATTTCGCTGCTGATCCGCGGCGGATTTTGCTGCTGATCCGCGACTGATTTTGCTGCTGATCCGCGGCTGATTATCTGCTAATTCATCTGCGCTAGCGGGTATAGCATAACGCGATCATGTTATGCTATACCGTTACCAGCCGGTCAACGCTACGTGTTGAACGGGCTGGTAAAACGCAATATGAACCCAGCCTTAGGGTTAGAACTAGGGTTAGGGTTAGCATTAGGGCTAAGGTTAGAATTACGGTTAGGGTTGGAATTTGGGTTAGGGTTGGAATTAGGGTTAGGTTTGGAATTACGGTTAGGCTTGTAGTTAGGTTTATGGTTAGAGTTGGGATTAGGGTTAGGGGTGTGTTGGGGTTAGGGTTATGATTAGGGTTTGTATTAGGGTTAGGTGTGTGTAGGCGTTAGGGGTGTGTTGGGGTTAGGGTTGGAGTTAGAATTGAGGGGTTTCCACTATTTAGGCACATCAGGGGGTCTCCATACGCGACATGGCACCACCATTGATTCCTGCAAATTTTGCGTTCAAAAAGTCAAACAGTGCTCCCTTTATTCCAAGCCCCGACGTATGCCCAAACAGTGGTTTATCCCCACATATGAGGTATCAGCGTACTCAGGACAAATTGCACAACAACTTTGGGGGTTCTAATTTCTCCTGTTAACATTGGGAAAAAAAATTGGGGACTAAAAATTATTTTTGTGGAAAAAAAAATGATTTTATATTTTCACGGCTCTGCGTTATAAACTTCTGTGAAGGACTTGGAGATTCAAAGTGCTCACCACACATCTAGAGGAGTTCCTTGGGGGATCTAGTTTCCAAAATGGGGTCACTTGTGGGGAGTTTCTACTGTTTAGGCACATCAGTGACTCTGCAAACGTAACATGACGCCCGAAGACCATTCCATCAAGTGGGCATTTCAAAAGGTCACTACTTCCCATCCGAGTCCCGACGTGTGCCCATACAGTAGTTTTCTCCCACATATGGGATATCAGCATACTCAGGACAAATTGGACAACAACTTTTGGGGTCTAATTTCTCATGTTACCCTTGCGAAAATAAAAAAATTGGGGACTAAAAGATCCTGATTGTGGAAAAAATATGATTTTTTTATTTTCATGCCCGGGCGTTATAAACTTCTGTGTAGCCCTTGGGGGTTCAAAGTGCTCACCACACATCTAGATAAGTTCTTTGCGGTGTCTAGTTTCCAAAATGGGGTCACTTGTGGGGAGTTTCTACTGTTTAGGCGCATCAGGGGCTCTGCAAACGTAACAAGATGCCCGCAGACCATTCCATCAAGTTGGCATTTCAAAGCGTCACTACATCCCTTCCGAGCCCTGACGTGTGCCCAAACAGTGGTTCCCCCCCACATATGGGGTACTAGCGTACTCAGGACAAACTGGACAACAACTTTCGGGGTCCAATTTCTCCTGTAACCATTGTGAAAATAAAAAATAGTGGGCTAAAAAATCATTTTTTGAGAAAAAAAAATGATATTTTATTTTCACGGCTCTGCGTTATAAACTTCTGTAAAGCACCTGAGGGGTTCAAAGTGCTCACTATGCATCTAGATAAATTCCTTAGGGCGTCTAGTTTCCAAAATGGGGTCACTTGTGGGGGAGCTCCAATGTTTAGGCACACAGGAACTCTCCAAATGCGACATGGCAACCGCTAAATATTCCAGCATATTTTCTATTCAAAAAGTCAAATGGCGCTCCTTCCCTTCTGAGCCCTGCCGTGCGCCCAAACAGTGGTTTATGACCACATATGAGGTATCTGTGTACTCTGGAGAAATTGCCCAACAAATTTTAGTATCCAATTTATACTGTTGCCCATATGAAAATGAAAAAAACTGAGGCTAAAAGAAAATTTTTGTGAAAAAAAAGTACTTTCTTTTTTTTACGGATCAATTTGTGAAGCACCTGGGGGTTCAAAGTGCTCACTATGCATCTAGATAAGTTCCTTAGGGGGTCTAGTTTCCAAAATGGGGTCACTTGTGGGGGAGCTCCAATGTTTAGGCACACAGGGACTCTCCAAATGCGACATGGCAACCGCTAAATATTCCAGCATATTTTCCATTCAAAAGTCAAATGGCGCTCCTTCCCTTCTGAGCCCTGCCGTGCGCCCAAACAGTGGTTTATGACCACATATGAGGTATCTGTGTACTCAGGAGAAATTGCCCAACAAATTTTAGGATCCAATTTATACTGTTGCCCATGTGAAAATGAAAAAAACTGAGGCTAAAAGAAAATTTTTGTGAAAAAAAAGTACTTTCTTTTTTTTACGGATCAATTTGTGAAGCACCTGGGGGTTCAAAATGATCACTATGCATCTAGATAAGTTCCTTAGGGGGTCTAGTTTCCAAAATGGGGTCACTTGTGGGGGAGCTCCAATGTTTAGGCACACAGGGACTCTCCAAATGCGACATGGCAACCGCTAAATATTCCAGTATATTTTCCATTCAAAAAGTCAAATGGCGCTGCTTCCCTTCTGAGCCCTGCCATGCGCCCAAACAGTGGTTTATGACCACATATGAGGTATCTGTGTACTCAGGAGAAATTGCCCAACAAATTTTAGGATCCAATTTATACTGTTGCCCATGTGAAAATGAAAAAACTGAGGCTAAAAGAAAATTTTTGTGAAAAAAAAGTACTTTCTTTTTTTTACAGATCAATTTGTGAAGCACCTGGGGGTTCAAAATGATCACTATGCATCTAGATAAGTTCCTTAGGGGGTCTAGTTTCCAAATGGGGTCACTTGTGGGGGAGCTCCAATGTTTAGGCACACGGACTCTCCAAATGTGACATGGCAACCGCTAAATATTCCAGCATATTTTCCATTCAAAAAGTCAAATGGCGCTCCTTCCCTTCTGAGCCCTGCCGTGCGCCCATACAGTGGTTTATGACCACATATGAGGTATCTGTGTACTCAGGAGAAATTGCCCAACAAATTTTAGGATCCATTTTATCCTGATGCCCATGTAAAAATGAAAAAATTGATGCTAAAAGAAAATTTTTGTTGGAAAAATTAAAATGTCCATTTTTTCCTTACAGGTTGCTTTAGTTCCTGTGAAGCACCTGAAGGGTTAACAATCTTCTTGAATGTAGTTTTGAGTAGCTTGAGGGGTGCAGTTTTTATAAAGGTGTCACTTTTGAGTATTTTCTGCCATATAGACCCCTCAAAGTGACTTCAAATGTGAGGTGGTCCCTAAAAAAAATGGTTTTGTAAATTTTGCTGTAAAAATGAGAAATCGCTGGTCAACTTTTAACCCTTATAACTTCCTAACAAAAAAAAATGTTGTTCCCAAAATTGTGCTGATGTAAAGTAGACATGTGGGAAATGTTATTTATTAACTATTTTGTGTCACATAACTCTCTAGTTTAACAGAATAAAAATTAAAAATTTGAAAATTACAAAATTTTCAAAATTTTCGCCAAATTTCCATTTTTTTCACAATTAAACGCAAAAATTATCGACTTAAATTTACCACTAACATGAAGCCCAATATGTCACGACAAAACAATCTCAGAATCGCTAGGATCCGTTGAAGCGTTCCTGAGTTATTACCTCATAAAGGGACACTGGTCAGAATTGCAAAAAATGGCAAGGTCTTTAAGGTCAAAATAGGCTGGGTCATGAAGGGGTTAAATAAATGTGTAAAAAAGGGAAACCGTTGGGGAGATTTTTTTCAAATAAAGATTTTTTTTCTGTCTGTCTGAGTTTTTTTCTCTTTTTACTTATGGGGATAGTAATGGTGGTGTCTGATAGATGCCTCCCCATTACTAACTTCTGGGCTTGATGTCAGCAGATATTACACAACTGACATCAAATATTACCCCACTTTCCAATGCACCAGGGCACAGGAACAGCCAGGGCAAAGCGGTAGAATTGTAGCATTTAATGGATGTGCCATTTCTGAGCAGCTGCAAGGTGCTATTTTTAGACTTGGTAGGGTCAAATATCCATGGACCTTCCCAGCTTGATAATACTAGTCCCCAGCTGCCTAATTTAGCATGACTGGTTATTAAAAATAGGGGGACACCACGCATTTTTTTTAAATTATTTAAATAATTAAAAAAATGGCATGAGGACCCTTCTATTTTTGATAACCAGCTAAGATAAGCATAGAAAAAAAGGCTGCACTCAAGCATACTAAAGCATGACAACATGGAATACATGAAATTTAGAATAGCAATATGGCTTTGGAATATAAGGAAAAATTTGAGACGCTTAGTATAAACATTTGGCCAAACATTTTAAAGCCCACCAACCATCGTCAAGGTGGTCTCATTTCTGGTGAGTCCCTGACCTAATGTGAACATACCTCTATTAGGCTGATATCTGAATTTCTGGGTGAATATGCACCTCTGTCAGTAATGCCTGCATTTATGGGTAAAGTAGGGACCTGGTGTAATTAAAATCACCACCTGGTGGGGGCGGAGTGCTCGGTCAGCAAGCTAACATTCAATAGACAAAAAAACCTGACTGGCACATCCAGACTAATGTGAACTAGGTGCAAACCAAGGGAAGCTACCCCCATGTAAAACATAGAAAAAAAGGCTGCACTCAAGCATACTAAAGCATGACAACATGGAATACATGAAATTTAGAATAGCAATATGGCTTTGGAATATAAGGAAAAATTTGAGACGCTTAGTATAAACATTTGGCCAAACATTTTAAAGCCCACCAACCATCGTCAAGGTGGTCTCATTTCTGGTGAGTCCCTGACCTAATGTGAACATACCTCTATTAGGCTGATATCTGAATTTCTGGGTGAATATGCATTGTCATGCTTTAGTATGCTTGAGTGCAGCCTTTTTTTCTATGTTTTACATGGGGGTAGCTTCCCTTGGTTTGCACCTAGTTCACATTAGTCTGGATGTGCCAGTCAGGTTTTTTTGTCTATTGAATGTTAGCTTGCTGACCGAGCACTCCGCCCCCACCAGGTGGTGATTTTAATTACACCAGGTCCCTACTTTACCCATAAATGCAGGCATTACTGACAGAGGTGCATATTCACCCAGAAATTCAGATATCAGCCTAATAGAGGTATGTTCACATTAGGTCAGGGACTCACCAGAAATGAGACCACCTTGACGATGGTTGGTGGGCTTTAAAATGTTTGGCCAAATGTTTATACTAAGCGTCTCAAATTTTTCCTTATATTCCAAAGCCATATTGCTATTCTAAATTTCATGTATTCCATGTTGTCATGCTTTAGTATGCTTGAGTGCAGCCTTTTTTTCTATGTTTTACATGGGGTAGCTTCCCTTGGTTTGCACCTAGTTCACATTAGTCTGGATGTGCCAGTCAGGTTTTTTTGTCTATTGAATGTTAGCTTGCTGACCGAGCACTCCGCCCCCACCAGGTGGTGATTTTAATTACACCAGGTTCCTACTTTACCCATAAATGCAGGCATTACTGACAGAGGTGCATATTCACCCAGAAATTCAGATATCAGCCTAATAGAGGTATGTTCACATTAGGTCAGGGACTCACCAGAAATGAGACCACCTTGACGATGGTTGGTGGTCTTTAAAATGTTTGGCCAAATGTTTATACTAAGCGTCTCAAATTTTTCCTTATATTCCAAAGCCATATTGCTATTCTAAATTTCATGTATTCCATGTTGTCATGCTTTAGTATGCTTGAGTGCAGCCTTTTTTTCTATGTTTTACATGGGGGTAGCTTCCCTTGGTTTGCACCTAGTTCACATTATTCTGGATGTGCCAGTCAGGTTTTTTTGTCTATTGAATGTTAGCTTGCTGACCGAGCACTCCGCCCCCACCAGGTGGTGATTTTAATTACACCAGGTCCCTACTTTACCCATAAATGCAGGCATTACTGACAGAGGTGCATATTCACCCAGAAATTCAGATATCAGCCTAATAGAGGTATGTTCACATTAGGTCAGGGACTCACCAGAAATGAGACCACCTTGACGATGGTTGGTGGGCTTTAAAATGTTTGGCCAAATGTTTATACTAAGCGTCTGAAATTTTTCCTTATATTCCAAAGCCATATTGCTATTCTAAATTTCATGTATTCCATGTTGTCATGCTTTAGTATGCTTGAGTGCATCCTTTTTTTCTATGTTTTACATGGGGGTAGCTTCCCTTGGTTTGCACCTAGTTCACATTAGTCTGGATGTGCCAGTCAGGTTTTTTTGTCTATTGAATGTTAGCTTGCTGACCAAGCACTCCGCCCCCACCAGGTGGTGATTTTAATTACACCAGGTCCTACTTTACCCATAAATGCAGGCATTACTGACAGAGGTGCATATTCACCCAGAAATTCAGATATCAGCCTAATAGAGGTATGTTCACATTAGGTCAGGGACTCACCAGAAATGAGACCACCTTGACGATGGTTGGTGGGCTTTAAAATGTTTGGCCAAATGTTTATACTAAGCGTCTCAAATTTTTCCTTATATTCCAAAGCCATATTGCTATTCTAAATTTCATGTATTCCATGTTGTCATGCTTTAGTATGCTTGAGTGCAGCCTTTTTTTCTATGTTTTACATGGGGGTAGCTTCCCTTTGTTTGCACCTAGTTCACATTAGTCTGGATGTGCCAGTCAGGTTTTTTTGTCTATTGAATGTTAGCTTGCTGACCGAGCACTCCGCCCCCACCAGGTGGTGATTTTAATTACACCAGGTTCCTACTTTACCCATAAATGCAGGCATTACTGACAGAGGTGCATATTCACCCAGAAATTCAGATATCAGCCTAATAG
This sequence comes from Oophaga sylvatica, assembly GCA_033576555.1. Classification (NCBI taxonomy): domain Eukaryota; kingdom Metazoa; phylum Chordata; class Amphibia; order Anura; family Dendrobatidae; genus Oophaga; species Oophaga sylvatica. Next base: position 76,468 of record JARQOD010002061.1, read on the forward strand.
AGGTATGTTCACATTAGGTCAGGGACTCACCAGAAATGAGACCACCTTGACGATGGTTGGTGGGCTTTAAAATGTTTGGCCAAATGTTTATACTAAGCGTCTCAAATTTTTCCTTATATTCCAAAGCCATATTGCTATTCTAAATTTCATGTATTCCATGTTGTCATGCTTTAGTATGCTTGAGTGCAGCCTTTTTTTCTATGTTTTACATGGGGGTAGCTTCCCTTGGTTTGCACCTAGTTCACATTAGTCTGGATGTGCCAGTCAGGTTTTTTTGTCTATTGAATGTTAGCTTGCTGACCGAGCACTCCGCCCCCACCTGGTGGTGATTTTAATTACACCAGGTCCCTACTTTACCCATAAATGCAGGCATTACTGACAGAGGTGAATATTCACCCAGAAATTCAGATATCAGCCTAATAGAGGTATGTTCACATTAGGTCAGGGACTCACCAGAAATGAGACCACCTTGACGATGGTTGGTGGTCTTTAAAATGTTTGGCCAAATGTTTATACTAAGCGTCTCAAATTTTTCCTTATATTCCAAAGCCATATTGCTATTCTAAATTTCATGTATTCCATGTTGTCATGCTTTAGTATGCTTGAGTGCAGCCTTTTTTTCTATGTTTTACATGGGGGTAGCTTCCCTTGGTTTGCACCTAGTTCACATTAGTCTGGATGTGCCAGTCAGGTTTTTTTGTCTATTGAATGTTAGCTTGCTGACCGAGCACTCCGCCCCCACCAGGTGGTGATTTTAATTACACCAGGTCCCTACTTTACCCATAAATGCAGGCATTACTGACAGAGGTGCATATTCACCCAGAAATTCAGATATCAGCCTAATAGAGGTATGTTCACATTAGGTCAGGGACTCACCAGAAATGAGACCACCTTGACGATGGTTGGTGGGCTTTAAAATGTTTGGCCAAATGTTTATACTAAGCGTCTCAAATTTTTCCTTATATTCCAAAGCCATATTGCTATTCTAAATTTCATGTATTCCATGTTGTCATGCTTTAGTATGCTTGAGTGCAGCCTTTTTTTCTATGTTTTACATGGGGGTAGCTTCCATTGGTTTGCACCTAGTTCACATTAGTCTGGATGTGCCAGTCAGGTTTTTTTGTCTATCGAATGTTAGCTTGCTGACCGAGCACTCCGCCCCCACCAGGTGGTGATTTTAATTACACCAGGTCCCTACTTTACCCAAAAAAATAAAGGGCCCCTTTAAAAAACAAAGGTCATTTTCCCCCCCAAAAAATTCAGTTACCCCCCCAAATAAGGTTTGTTCACTTTGGGTTGGGGGGACTCAAGAAATGGCCCCCCTTTGGGGACGATGGTTGGTGGGGGTTTTTTAAATTTTGGGGCCCAATTTTTGTTTATACTAATTTTTCCCCCAAATTTTTCCTTTTTTTCCAAAAAACCCCTTTATTGCTTTTAAAAAATTTTTAATTTTTTTCCCATGTTGCATGCTTTAGTATGCTTGAGTGCCCCTTTTTTTCTTTGTTTTACATGGGGGTTTTTTTCCCCTTGGGGGTTTCCCCTTTTAGAAAAACTTTCCCCCGGAAAAGGTGCCAGTCAGGTTTTTTGTAAAAAAAGGGGATAAGGAAACAGCTGGAGGCTGCAGCCTGCAGCTGTCTGACCCCCTTTTGCGGGGTTTTTTTAAAAAAAGGGGCCCCCTAAACTGGGGGGCCCCCCTGAGGTACTCTCACACATTTAAAAACCCATTTTTTTCCCCCCCGGGACCTCTTACTGGTCGGGTTTTGGGGGGGAAATTTTTTTACCCCCCCCTTAAAAAGGGGGAGCCAAGAAAAAAATTTTGCGATGCCCCTCTGGCATGTTTACGCCTCAGCAAATTTTCAGCTTAATTTTTTCCCCCCACGGGCCAAATTTATATAGGCGAAAAATTTTTGGGCCCCCTTTCGGGGGGGACACTTTGCTTTACTTAGAGAGTCGCTGGCTTCGGGGGGGTCGAGTCGGGTTTCGGGCAACCCAAAATTTCCCCAAAAAATCGATAAAAAAGAAGTCGGCTGACTAAGGGAAAAAGGGCGAGTCGGAGTCAAAAACCCCACCCCAATAAAATAAAAAGGGGGAAAAAAGTCGGGGAGTGGAGGACAGTAAAACCCCACCTACTTGCTTATTTCAATCCCCAAAGACATCAATTCTTATTACTTAAGTTTGGGAAACCCCCTTTTTAAATTTTCTTTTTTAAAAAATGAAAAAAATTTTAAATTTTGGGGGGTTTTTTGGCTAAATTTTGGGGGGGGGGAGGGTGGCCCCCAATTTTTTGGGGCCCCGGGCAAAAAAGTCTCTTTGGGCCCCTTTTTCAAAAAACCCCCAATTCATGATGCCCCCTTAAATGAAAGGGAAAAAATAGGTATAGTAAATTTTCCCCCCCAAAAAAACCCCTTTTTTCATACTGAGTGAAAAACTATTGTAAATTTTTACAAAAGCTAAAAAAAAAGGACGTATTTTCCCCCCCTTTTCATTTTTAAAAGGGCCCCCCTTTTGTGACCCCTACGAAAATGAGCCCCTATATTGTTTTATACAAAATTAAAAAACCCCTTTTATTGCTCCATACAGAAGGGGGGCCCCCTTTTTAAAAAGCCCCTACAGAATGGGCCCCCCATATGTGCTCCATAGATGCTCCATAAAAAAGGGGGCCCATATGATGCCCCATAAATAATGAAAACCCCCAAGATGTTATATTATGGGGGCCCCAAAATATCCCCCCGTGTATGATGACCCCCTAAATGCCCCAAAATAAAAAGGCCCCCCTATTAATGCTTTCCCAAAATAAGGGGGCCCCCCTGATTTCCATATATAATTACCCAATGTTGCACCATACAAAAAGGGGCCCCAAAATAATGCCCATATTTTATGTCCCCCCCTGGTTATGCCCCAAAATATATGATGGGCCAAAAAATCTCCATATAAAGGCCCCAATATGTCCATGAAAAGGGCCCCGTTTAAAAAAAAAAAAAAACCCATTTAAGGGGGGCCCCTTTTAAAAATTTTTTCCCCCCTGAAAATGGGGCCCGTAATATGCCCCCGTCAGATGGGGCCCCCCTTTAAAGCCCCGTGTATTAAGGGCCCCATATATAATGCCCAAATGTAAAAGGGGGCCCCCCCCCCCCCCACCCCCCCCCCCCCCCCATTATCCCCCCAAGGTAAGGGGCCCCCCTATATAATTCTCCATGTAAAGCTCCCCCTAATTGCCCAAACATTAATTTTAAAAGAATACCTCCCCTCCTGGGCAAAGCTTTTTCTTTCCCCCTAACATTCCTTTTTTTCCCTCCTCACTGTAAATTTTACCGGGGGGGGTACAGACGTGACGTCATCCCCACCTCTGACCTAATGTCAAAGTCGGGGAAAAAGCCCAAAAAAAAAATCACACGGGGGCAGGGAGAGGAAAAAAGCAAGGGCGGGGCACAGCAAAAAAGGGGGGGCACCTCGGGGGCAGGGGGAAAAGCACGGGGGCCCCCCACGTACCCGGCGTCTTGACGGGGAATGGGGGTCCTCCACCTGCTCAAAGGGCCCCCCGGGCCCTTCCCCCCGGGGCCCCAAAGGGGGGACCCGGCCCCGGGGGGGTTAAGCCCAAAAATTTGGGAGGGGGGAAAAAAATGGAAATTTTTAGGTGTAGGCGGGGCTTCACACGAAAATTTTTGGAATTAAGAAGTCGGGGGGAAAAGGGGGGGAAAAAGCACCTTTTTTACTGGCAACCTAGGTCTTTGGGGAAGGGGGTACCAAAAATCTTTTAAAAACCCGGGGGATGTTTCTTTTTAAAAGAAGGTGAGATCCCCAAACCCAAATTTTGGGCGAACAAAACCCCGGGGCCTTTTTTGGGGGCGGGTTTTTTCCAAAACACGAAGACGGGGAAAGAGCGATATTTTCCCAAATCGTTTTCGGGAATTTTCCCCCTTTTTCCCATATTGGAAAAAATGGGTTTTGGGGAAAAATTCCCCCTTTTCCCCATACAATGAAAATCAAGGGAGAAAAAAAAACGAATTACAAAATGACCACTAAAACTAAAATAATGGAAAAAATTTTGGGGGGGAAACCTCGGATAATGGGGAAGGATATGCAGAGCGAGGAGCAAAAAAACGCTAAAAAAGCATGGCGAAAACTGTAGCAGGAAAATGGTCGCCATTTTTAACGGGGGTGTTTTTTTTTGGGGGTTTGGATTAGATGGGTGGGGTTGGGTTTTTTAGGGTTGGGGGGTTTTAGGGTTAGGGTTGAGCGAGCGTTTTGGGAAAAAGGGTTTTTTGGGACGGGGGCCCCGTGCCCGGGGACCCCCAAAAAAAACCAAAGGCGTCGGAACTCGGTTTACCCGGGGGGGGAGGCACCGTCCGCACTTCCGGGCCACAAAAAAGCCGGCGTGGGGGGATCCCGCCTTGTCTCCTGCCTTTTAAGGTGTTTGGCATTTGTCGCCTTTTTTTCCATTTTTGGGTTTAAAAGGTACAGCGGGGGGATTTTTTTCCCCGAAACACGATGCTGTAAAAAGGGAGTCAGGGAAAAAATTTGGGGCACAAGCACGGTACAGACCCGAAAAAGGCAGCTTTTAAAAAGTGGCAGTCAGGAAAAATTGGGGGACTAGGGGGGGTTTACTAGACCCAGAAAAAGGGAAAGCGGAAAGTGGCAGTCACAAAAATTGGGGACAGCTGGCATACTAGACCAAAGGGAAAAACTTTTAAGATAAAAAGGGGTTCACACAAAAACCCCGGGGCCCCAAAGGGAAAGGCCCCGACACGGGGATAACAGATTACCTGTGTGAAAAAAGGCACATGACAAAAGCACAAACTGCTCCCAAACCCTTTTGCTTTGTAACCTGGTACTGGGGCCCCCGGGGGGCAGCAAAAGTCAGCAAAATCCAGGCCGGGTTTTCATTTTTAGGAATGTAAGCCGGTCCACATTTGCAGGGATAGTCGGGTTTAACGTTGGTCTTTAAAAAAATTTTTCCAAAGCTGCACAAAAAACGCATTAAAAAATCACACGGCACCGGGAAAAGCCGGGCCCCCCAAAGGGGGCAACTGGCAAGCTGGGGCCCAGTATCCAACTGGCCCCCCAAAACTTAAAGGGGGGGAGATCCACCTGAACCCACTAAAGGGGGTTAAAGGGAGGTATTGTCCACCATGTCCGGAAATTTTTGCCTCCTAGTGCATTGCTCTGTCTGTGGATTGCCAAAAATTTTTTGGGGGGTTTTCAGAAACCTTTGGGGAAACGGGTTGGGTATACTGAACCTTCAGTAGCAGATGTACTGCTTTGCTACGGGTTCAAAACAAATTTCCCGGGGGGGGCCCAGCACGCACGGGGGCCTGTAGTGCACGCGCATCATGCAATGCGGTGGAAAAGATACTGAGTGAATTAACAAGTGCTTTTTGGGGACCCCCCGCTTTTTTCGCCCCCGGGTTTCAACGGTGTATTTGGGTTTTTAAGGCTGTGGGGGAACTTGGGAAATCAAGAGGGTGGCCCCCAAAGGGTAGTCATTTGTGTGGAGAATACGGGCCCCCGCTTTGAGTCTTTTTTGCTCTCACTGAAGTCACTCAGGGGCTGAAGGCTGCCAAACTGGCCATGCATGCTGTCACCAGTGGAGGAATGGGGCCTGGCTGATCTTATCCCCCCATCCCGCTCATTGGTGACACTAGTAGAGGGGCAAAATGTTTCCTTTTTTTCCCCTCTAAACATCCTCATGTCCCCCTCCCCCTCCTCCTTCTGTGTCCTGCGGGGCCTTTGGATCCCCCACAGAGCTTTGCCCCCCCAACCGGGGGCCCATGAAGATTCCCCGGTTGGTGCAAGGCTCATAAAAACCTCCTCCTCCGAAACCAACCTTACCCCTTTTAAATGGGTGATTCAAAAGGGGAATAAGGGCAATACTGGGGGTGAGTAGGGCAGCAACCGCGCTTTCCCCCTTTGAGGGGTCCTCAAAGCACTTCAAATGGGATTTTAAGCCCTTCAGGCCCATCGGGGTTTTTTAAAGTGGGAGGGCGAAGTGGTCGCCTACTTTGCGCCTCTCAGCGCAACTCCAAATTTCAGGATGCGATCACCAACCTCCGCAGCAAATGCAAATCAAATTTTCCCCCGGGGGGGGAGGTCAACAATGATCGGGGCTGGGGGAGGCCCAACTGGCTTCAGGCTAAAGGGCGATGCAGCCAGTTTTAACCCCCCAAAGAGGCACCCTATTTTGACTTTTTTGCAGCGGGGCCTAAAAGGGCGGGATATTCCAAGGGGAAAATCACACCAACAATTTAGTACATGGGGAAGGCATGGAATGTGATCAACCCTGGGGCCCAAACCACGACCGGGTTTTTGGCCCCTTACCAACACCCCCATACCTGGGTGGGGAATGAGGGGGGCCCCATGTCCCCCTCTCCTTGACGTGTTCCCCCAGCTCGGTTGCGGTTTGGCTAAAAAAACCCCATAAACCAATTTTAACAGGCCCCCTTTATGTTTTGGCCCCATGCAGTGCGAAATCTTGTTTTTGGGACGTCTTTAGTGCAGGCGAAATTGACAAAGATTGATGGGGCAATTTGTACGGAGGAGAGGCCTGCAATCCGTGAAGTTGGGGGAAACCCCCGCACTTGCACTGTCTATTTTTTTCCCGGGTCAACTACATTTTCACAATGGGGGGTGATGGAAAAATTTTGGGCCCTCCCTGCAGACTGGGCCACGCTCGGGGTCAGGGGGACCTTTTCCCACAACTGCATTTTGTAAACGCATGCTTTAAAATTTTTTTCCTTTCCCCAGCTGTTTCAGGGGGGGACGGGTTTCCCGCTGAAGTAGAAGCGGCTGGGAACGCTTATTGTGGGTTTCAAACCCCCAACATTTTGATAAAAACTGGCTTTCCACCACCGAATGGTAGCATTTCCACTGCAACATTTGGCAAAACGAGAATTTATCCCTTGCTCTTTGGGGGGTTTTTCCCCCACCCCCTTTTCTCCCAACCTGTTTGACAGATGGTGCCCCACTGGTTGGAATGTGAGGGTGCCCCGATTTTGGGGGCTGATGCTGACAAAAAACCCGACTTTCCCCCCAAAAACACGCCTGCAGATGCACCCTGGCATTTTGGCAGGGGAACTGGAGCAGCGTTTTCGAGCTGGGGGAAGAGGTTTTGGGGGAAGAATGGAAGGTTGGGGGGCCCCCCCAGGGGCGAACATCTTGGGGGGATGTTCCAAACCACAGGGGCCCTTCCGACACTTAAAAATATTGGTTGGGGATTAAGGTTGCTGATTTTCCCTCTCCGCACGTTTGTCACAAAGTTTTCATCGGGCTTCTGTAACGTCATCGCAATTTGGGTTTTAAAAAGGCCCAGCACCCCCAACCTTGGGCCCCACCCCTTTGCTCTTTAAAAAGCTTGCTCCAAAAGGGGGCTGAAATTTAGGGGGCAGACAAAAAATTTTCCCCATTCCTCCCCAAGGGGGCGGCCACGCTGGGCCCAACCTTTTCAAGCTCTTCCTTGGGGCATCCTACTTGCTTTCTGCCCCCACATTTTAGATGGGTCAAGGGCCTCGTCACCAAAACACTTTCATCAGCAAAAAATGGGAGCGAGTTTCATCATCACTCTGACTGGGGTTCTGGTCACTGTGGGGGACTGGCCCACCCCCATTCTTCCTCAGATGCACACAGTGGTTGCCTCTGTCACACTACCCCTTCTTCCTGCAGGAAAACTGTCTGGGTGCACACAGATTCAACCAACAATTTTGAAAAGAAATTAAGGTTTTTGGCTCCCGGCCCTCCCGAATTCTGGGGAATTTAGTGGGCATAAGAAGCAGAAAGGGGGCTGCCTTCAGTGGCCGCCCGATGTGGGGAGGGTCCTGGGGGGATGCTCGCCATTTAGGTGGATGCCCCACTGCCAACCAACCAACAAAACCTTTCTACTTTATCCCTCTTATCCTGTGGCCCTGTCTTAACAAGTGGCATAAAAGAGCTTTGGTGAAAGTAGGTGCTAAGGGCTTTTGGGGCCCGCTGCTGCTCTGGATGGCACCATTCTACTCTGATGCACCTCTTCCAGGGCCCCCACGGGGGGCATCCCTTATCCCCTCCTTCATTCCCATTGGGATTCAAAATGGGAATTTCACTATTTGATTTGAGATCTCCCCACTCCAATAGCAAACTATCCCTATTG
>JARQOD010002062.1:0-84583 GCA_033576555.1 Oophaga sylvatica
GGGTTGATAGACTGGGAAACTTTTTCTTGTCGTCCCCTGCCTTTTCTAAAAGTTCGTCCAGGACCGGGCCAAAAAGATATTCGCCGTCACACGGAATGGAGCAGAGGCGAGATCTGGCTTGAATATCGCCCGGCCAACATTTGAGCCATAATGCCCTTCGTGCTGCATTAGACAGCCCTGCTAACTGGGATGCTAACTGGTCTAGCCAGACCATCAATGACCTGGCTGCACAAGTGGCTGCAATCGCCGGTCTCAGGGCACCTGCCGACATTTCCCATGTGCCTTTCAAGAAGGAGTCTGCCTTCTTGTCTAGTGGATCTTTCAAAGACCCCATATCATCGAATGGGATGGAGGATTTTTTAGAAGCCTTCGCCACTGCTGCATCCAGCTTCGGGGCCTTATCCCATCTACCTGTTAAGGGATCTTCAAAGGGATATCTTTGCTTAAACGCTTGGGGTAAGGAGCCTCTTTTTTCAGGCTTCTTCCACACTCTGTCTATAAGGCCTTGGATGCTACTATTTAGTGGAAAGGATCTCCGTTTTTTTTTTTTTTTTTTTTTCTTTTGGATCTAGACCACCGAACATCAGATCCTGTACTGAGAGCTCTGGTTCTTCTACCCCATGGTGGACCTAACTGATTTGACAAATTTGTCCATCTGGTCCAAGGGAAAACAAAAACGGATAGCGTCTTCTGTAGAAGACGAGGAGGAAGCCGAAGAGGAAGGCGAGGAGGTCCTGACACAACTTCACCCCTGTCATGGGCGGCAGGTGAATCTGAATCAGATAAAACTGGTACAGTTCTATGCCTGGAAGATTTTCCGTGTCTTGAGGACGCTTTCAATTCTGCTCTTATTATCTCCTTCAGGCTTTCGGTGAATCCGGAGTCTCCTCCGCTATCTAAAAAGGGAAGGGGCATAGGGGGGTTACTATCTCATCCCAGGCCCCTCAAATGCCCTACCGTCTGCTGCATGCATGGCTGGCACAACCTTTTAGGGCAAGCGTCAGGCAGAGGGCAAGCACAAAAGGCACATTCCCTGTGCTTGCTTTTCACCGAACACTTCTTCCCCTAGTAACAGACACAAAATGGGGAAAAAACTGCATTACTGGGTATTCTAAGTCTGACGATCTCTTACCCAGATTATACAGCAGTAGGTACCGGATCACGGGGAAGGGCCTTTTTTCCAGCTGCGGAACTTCTGCGGCTGGTCATTGAAGAGGAGCGCTCTGTCTGCTGCTGCTGGCTCTCCTGTTGCACCGAGGGAGCTTCTGCAGTGTCCATCATGAAATTGGGGCAGAAGCGCTTTCCTAGGCTCCTTATATCCTCCCCGGATATCCGGGTCAGCAGGTCTGGCCAGGGTCCACCCCTCCTATTCTCCGCTCCACGGCCCCCCCCGCACCTCCCTGCCGTCCCCACAGCAGGCGCCGTCCAATGATGCAGCCGCCAAAAATTTCAAAAAACGCCGGCCGGCGTCTCACTTCCGATTCCGGCGGTGAGACTTCCGCCCCCCTTTTTTCCCCCGCTCGCACGGACCCCACCGTACCGATGTAGGTAAGTATAATCCCCCGCTGCATTGCCCCTCCAGCCGGGACACGAGCGGAGATCTCCCCCAAACCCAGCTGCGCTGCTGCAGCAGCAGCGCGCGACTAAATTTTCAAAAACCCCGCCGCGCCGTCCATAGCAGTGACGCGCGGCGGGAAATTCAAAACCGCCCGCCGCGCCGTCCATAGCAGCGACGCGCGGCGGGAAATTCAAAACCGCCCGCCGCGCCGTCCATAGCAGCGACGCGCGGCGGTAAATTCAAAAACCCCCCGCCGCGCCGCTCACAGCAGTGACGCGGCGGGAAATTCAAATTTAAATTTTTATTTTTATTTTTTTTTTTTTTTTAAAAAAATCACGGCTGCACCCCTTAAGAGGCCCCCACCATGACAGGACCACAGGAGAGGACAGGGAGAAGGCATCGGGACCAGGGAGAGGGTGGGAATACTTACCTACCGGCGCTGGCTGGGAGACAGGGATCCTCTGGATACTGCTCCACCTGCTCCGCACACTGCCGTGGAATCCTACCCGGACCCACCGTGGCGCTTCCAGGGGCTCCGCACCGGCCGAGGTAGGAGATCCCCCCCCCGCTACCTGGGTCGACCGGCCGGCCTGGGTCCTCCTGAAGATCTTCATCTGTAGGAAACCCGTCCTTTAGGAACAGGAAACCAACTGATGTGTGGGAGAGGTGCCGCCCTTTTATATCTGTAGGTTTCCTGTTCCTAAGGGGCGGATCCCCTCTCTCTGTAGTGCTGTCATGGACGTTCGAATAAACAGTTCTTATGCAGTTTCAAAGGTTTACTCAGTCTGTTGCCAGCAAGACAGATGCCTGGTTGCACTGTGTCCTTCCAGTGAGTGGTCCAGCAACCCTCAAGTAAGTCGGTCACACTTCCAAAGACTCCCTTTTATGTTCCTTTCCGGCTTCTTGTGCTATACTCCTTACTTCTCTGCACCTCCCTAGCACAGAGCCCTCAGACGAGGTAGTATTGGATCCTTTCAGTTCACAGGTATGACCCGATGTCCCGGGACGCTGATCTCCTCTTCACGGAGACCGGGACACCGTCGGATGCCTGGATGTACTTGATCCCTAGCTGCCTCCGGATGGGATTATGGTAGCTAGTGGCTCTTAGAGAGTCCCAATAGATGCGGTGTTTACTAATGGCGATGAACTGACCCACTAGTCTGGGAACCGTCTCCCCGATGTTTTGCCTGGTCCTTCCTTCTCCAAGGATGGGGCACAGCTTCAATTGCTGTCTCAGCCCCGGACCCCTTCTCTCTCTTCAGCAAGGCCCTCAGAGGTAAACTCAGAAGAGCTGCAGGACCAGCCAGTACCCAGGCTGGCTGCCTGTCTCCAACTGAAACTCTAAACTACATGCTGCTGCCTCATGCTGCAGCTAGCTCCACCCACCCAACTCTACACCCTTTACTAACCAGCCTGAAGCTCAGCACTGGCATGATGTGTGTGGATGCGGTGATGAGGTCAATGGGGTGCTTCCACCTTACCTGAGAGTCAGGTGTCACATCTCTGAGTGAGATGCAACATCTCTGTGGCGACTGGACCCTCAGGGCACCACACATTGGCTTTAAAAAGGCGCCTGCAAGCATTATGGGAAAACAGACTTTGGCACTCAGGTCGACGACCACATGGCCGACTTCACGCTATGGTCGGGTTTCACACAGCGAAACTCGACTTCAGCGAAAGTCGATGACTTATGAATCTGACCGACCTCTTTCGCTCAACTCTAGTGTTAATTCATAGTTTTGATGCCTCCAGTGTGAATGTACAATTTTCATAGTCATGAAAATACAGAAAAATCTTTGAATGAGAAGTGTGTCCAAAACTTTTGTCTGTACTGTAAATAGAAAATGTTGGAGATCTGACCCTAAACAGCATATGTGTAATGTGGTGTGATTTATGTACTTACGGTCTGAGATCCAGAATAGGAGCCAAAAAACGAAGATGGTCAAAGTATATATATTTACGTTTGGTCGGTGCTGCAGCCCCACTCCTGGCCCTCTGCTGACGTTCCCGCCGGTACTGGTCGCGGATGCTGCGCCAGCGTCTCATGACATCTTCCACTGCAATGTGACATATTTACCTAGCTGCAATTTTGCAAATATTTTGGCAAACATTTCACATAGTCATCGGGGCCTAGTAGGGTGTCACTATAATAACACTTTAGCGCTTAAAAACAATCATAACAAAATACCCATAATCTGACTTTAGGGGATACTGTGGACAATTGTTAAGTTCTGCCGTTTAAGATGATTGGACAAAAATCAGGTAACTTACTCATTTGGTGCTGCTCCTCACGTGGGATTTCACCAAACTGCGGAAAAATCTGCCCACGGCGTCTCCATGTCGCGTCTTTTCTGGCCCGGTCTGAAACATTGTGCAGTCCGTTGGTCCCAAATTTCGGGCCTCTCCTGGACAAAAACGATGAGTATCTCTACATTGATGTGTGTAGACATGATGGTGGACTCCGTGGAGGCGTTCTTCCGGGATGTCTGGTGCTTTTTTTGAGCTAATTTGCATGTGTAAGCTTCCTGATTCATGGCTTGCACCCTTTCCTGTCACCTGCAGAAGTCTTGCGTTTTTGTCGCAAGTCACACGTGTGGTCCGTGTGTAATCCGTATTTTTCTCGCCCCATAGACTTGCATGGGCGTACTACGGGCGTAATATGCTGACAATCGCAGCATGCTGTGATTTTCTAGCCCCGTAAGATATGGCCGAGAATTATACGGATGATCAGAGCTGCCCCATAGAGAAATATTGGTCCGAGTGTAATGCATTGTTTTAACGCCTCTCACTCATCCGTATTCCTCTCTAGTGTGACGCAGGCCTAACTGGTGACAACGCAGGAAGACGATGAGAGAATCACTGACGTTTTCTACCCTCAACGTGACTGGTTCCCTATATGAAGCCAGAATGACAAATACAAATGTTATAGCGCCCGCGCCCAGTAATGGGGGATTTCCAGCACCTACCTCCACCTGCAGAGCCGCACTCCACATTATGGCTGCTCTGTGCCCAGTAATGGGGAATCTCCAGCACCTACCTCCACCTGCAGAGCCGCACATCCACATATATGGCTGTTCTGTGCCCAGTAATGGGGAATCTCCAGCACCTACCTCCACCTGCAGAGCCGCACACCACATATATGGCTGTTCTGTGCCCAGTAATGGGGAATCTCCAGCACCTACCTCCACCTGCAGAGCCGCACTCCACATGAATGGCTGTTCTGTGCACACAGGACCTGTGATGAGGTCACAGGAGGGGAGGAGTCAGGGTCACATGATCAGGGGCCTCAGTATATACAGGACTGTGCTGGTTGTCATGGTGCTGGAGGAGTCCAGGCAGCGCACATAGGGAGCTCCAGGGTGCACGTTCCCGTAGAGCGACCACTTGCTCTGGAGACTTCAGAGCATTTACATAGAGATGAACCAGCGCTCCATAATCACCAGGTTTTACCTGAAAACCTCTTTCATGAATATGAATGCACCAAACAGCACAGTGAGTATCTGTAGTCCTCTATACAGGCCACTCACTGATTCCAAGATTGCAGACTCCTGTGATGCTAATTAGTGGACACACCTTGACTTAACATGTCCCTTTTGTCACATTATTTTCAGGGGTACCATCATTTCTGTCCAGGCCTATTTCATGAGTTTTATTTTTTTTTATTCTGTGGAAGCATGGTTGAAAAGCAATGTCTGAATTTCGCTTGTTCATTTTCATAGACTTTTTATCTATTATTACTTTTGTCAGATTCAAGTAATTTCTGTGACCATTGTGGGTTTTTCTTTCATTAAACGAGGGGTACCAACAACTTTGACCACGTGTGTATGTAGCATAGTGCTTCTATCTTTACTACAAAGCCAACATGTCAGACACTGAGGGTAACAGCATGTAGGTTAGCTGGGCACCGGTACCAGTGAGTCAAGCTTTTGTAGTTTTTTTTCCTGAGCTGAGCAAACCATAGAGAATTTATGTGACAATAGAAATGCCCTTCTCTACTCAACACCCGATATGTCAATCCCCAGCTCCTCAGTCCATCTCTCCATTATTTTGGGCTCTCAAATTCTTCATTTTTTAGGAAAGTATATATAAGAGATACAACATGGGCAGGCAACGATGTCAATAAAAATTGTTTTTCAAATTGGGTAGGTGTAGACATAAGCAACATTCCTCTACCATAGCAGAAAAGGAAAGATTTCAACTGAAAGTATTCCAGAAATGAGGTAATGACAGGAGGGAAGAGATAGGGGGCAGTGCAGCTCCCTTAAACACGTGATAAAAGCTGGGGTCGTCTGATGTCTTCCAGCACATAAAATGTTTAGTATGCAAACCCAGAGGAAATTCCGGATTATAAAAAAGAGGTGTAAGTGGTCCTCTGCCAAAAGAGAGAGCCCTTTTTAGTTGTCATGTCCCAAGTTCTTAAAACTATTTTCAAAAAGTCAGCTTCTTGTTCAATTTGACCTCTATTCTTCTGTCTAACCCAAGGGAGGTTCAGCAAAGGTGGATCTGAGCAATCCTGTTTGATATTCACCCATTGTGTATGTGTACTATGAAACTGCCAGTCAATCAGTCTCATCAAAATGGCTGCCCTGTGGAATAATTTGAAGTTACGAAGACCTGCTCCTCCTGCATTTTTATGTCTATATAGGGTAGAGATGCCTATCCTTGGTCTATGACCTCCCCCCAAAAAATTCAAATGACTAATTTGAATCTAGAGAAGAAAACAGGAGGGAGGACTATGGGAATAGTCAAACATATACAGAAATTGGGGACATCCAATTTAAAGGTGTTAAGTCCAAATCAAGAGAGCCTCCCTTTATCATATCTAAGTCTTTTGTAGTTCTGTCTAACAGATAGTTTAAAGAGTAAATTTTAGAAGGGTCCAAAGGAACCACCACCCCCAGATATTTCAAGGCCGTATTTTGCAATTTAAGAGGGACATTTTTTGTTAAAAGTTTTACCTAATCATTTGGCCGCGTAATATTGAGCCCCTCTGACTTAGAATAATTGACCTTGAAATTGCTAAGGTGGCCAAAGACTTCAAATTCTTTAATTAATGAGGGAAGGTGATCCGAGGCTGTGAGATGAACAAAAGGAGATCATCAGCAAATAGAGCTAATTTACACTGTCCTTTTCCAACCGGGATGCCAAGAATATTAGGGTTATCTCCAGGGCCGTATTTAGAGTTTATGCTGCCCTAGGCACTTTTCGTTCTGCCTCCCCCATTGGTGAGTATGACTAATGCAGACACTGTCGGCAGTGACTTAGGCTACTTGCACATCAGCGATTTTTGCCATTCGCAACAGATCCGGCAGTTTTTCCGCATCTGCCACGTAACGGATCACTTATGGCAACACTGCATTCGGCCTCATTCATTCCCTCTGCGACTTGCAGACATGTGCGACACTTGCGGATTTGACGCGATCCCGCAAATCCGATACTTGCAGCAACGGAAAAAAAAAATGCTACTAGCAGTGTTTTTTTGTCTCACTGCAAGTGCCGCACATGTTTGCAAGTCCCAAAGGGAATGAATGAGGCCGAATCTATGTGCATGCCCATGTAGCTCTTTCAAAGACAGTGGTTTCCTACCACACTCAAAAGACATACAAATAGAATGTTTAGATTGTGAGCCCCAATGGGGAGTGTTGATGATGTATGTAAAGTGCTGTGGAGTTAATAGCGCAATATCAATGAATAAATATTATTCTTAATATTAGGTTACAATACTAGGATCTGAGGATTTTCTGTTTCGAGGTCAAGAGCTCTCTGATGTGATGTTGCTGCCTGTCTCGCTGTCTTCCTCTTTTGACACTGCAGTGTGGTGGACAAGAAAACATTAACTGGTTAACAGCAAGAAGTCTGGTGTCTGTGTACTAACTGAACTAGAAACTCCCCATACCATGTCCAGCAGACATTGGAGGATTACTGGATGGATTTTATTATTCTATTACTGCCCAGTCTCTGACTAAGGCCTTATTCATATGTCTGGGTGTAAACAGATACTTACATATAAATCTGGACAATTTATCTTATAGATCTCCCGGTATATTATTTATTATAGATCTATAATATATAATGTACAAGGGGACCTATAGTATAAAATGTCCAGAATTACCTGTAATATATGACGTACAATCTATTATATATAATGTCCAGGGTGATCTATAATATATAATGCTCAGGTAGTAGATTTATAATAATGTACAGTCCAGGCAAATCTACACTGTATAATGTCCAGAGGCAGAGATGTTATTTCTGTCCAACCGCCTCTTTTACATTAGTCCAGCATTCATTCTCCCCAGCGCTCATTCCCCACCTCAGCGCTCATTCCCCCGAGCGCTGATTCCCCCCCTTAGCGCTCATTCTCCCACCTCAGCGCTCATTCTCCCCCCTGAACTCATTACTCCCCAGTGCTCATTCCTCTCCCACGCCCACAGCGCTCATTCCCCCCACCCCGGCCCACAGCGCTCATTCCTCCCCCCTGGCTCACAGCGCTCATCCCCACGGCCCATAGCGCTCACGCCCCCCAGCCCTCAGTACTCACCCCCCCCAGCCCTCAGCGCTCACCCCCCCAGCCCACAGCGCTCACCCCCCCAGCCCACAGCACTCACCCCCCCAGCCCACAGCACACCCCAGCCACACCTCACCCCCCAGCCCACAGCACTCACCCCCCCAGCGCTCACCCCCCCAGCACACAGCGCTCACCATCCAGCCCTCAGCGCTCACCATCCAGCCCGCTCAGCCCCCAGCGCTCACCACCCAGCCCACAGCGCTCACTCCCCCAGCCCTCACCCCCAGCCCACAGCGCTCACCCCCCCAGCCCACAGTACTCACCTCCCCATCATCATAAATATACTCCCCTCCTTCTGCTGCAGCTCCGAAGGTCCAGCACCGACATCCTGTTCCTGTATGAGCGCGTGGTCACACGTGGGTACGGTTCATTAAGCTCATGAATATGGATGCCACGCTTATGAGAGTGGAGTGGCGTCCATGTTCATAAGCTTAATGAGCGGTGCCAGGAGTGACCGCTCGCGCAGTACAGGAATCAGATATCGGCGCTGGACGGTGGAGCTGCAGCAGGAGGAGGTGAGTATGATGATGGGGGCGTGAGGGAAGCAAAGGGAGGGCCTACCCCCCGGACCAAAAAAAAAATTCTTGCTCAGGTGCCGACCCCCACCCCCCGCAGAGTCCCGCCCTAGGCACGTGCCCACGAGTGCCTAGTGGCAAATACGGCCCTGGTTATCTCTGATAGCTACTGTCATGACTCTGTTGTCGGCTGTCCCGGGACAAGGGACTTCTTTCCTGTCCTTAATGCAAGGTCACCCTAGCTCACCCTGTTTCCTGGATTACTTCTGATGGTGAAGACGCCGGGGGCCACATACCTTGCCTTAGCTCCTGAGGGGAGTGGTAGTGTACCTTAATACACCAAAAATACTAACAAGGTAATATGAACAGGGATAAAGGAAAATACCACTCATACAAAATATACTCACACAAACAAGAGAGGTATACACCGGGGAGTGGAGGATGGAGTAAACCCAAAGTAGGAGAACAATGGGAATTAGCACACAAGCAAAATCTAGCAACAGTATCTGATAAATCCACCAAACACCTTCTCAAAAAAACAACCACCAACCTCCATACATACAGCAAAAGCTACTCTGACAATGAGTATTTTTTGAGTAGAGATTGATGAAACACATTATGGATCCTAAAAGTGGGAGACAAAGCAAGACTTTGCCACGAGATTGACGACGGTCACAATTTTATAAGGGCCTAAGAACGTCAGACCCAGACTCAAGAGAGAACCTTCTTATATTTTGACCCCATCTTCCTCAAATTATCATGCACCCCTTGTCATATAGACATAATTGATGATGAAAACCATTCTTCTTCAGGTATTCCAGAAGAACGATTCATATTAAATCAGCTGAACTGAGGATGAATGCCCCGAAAAAAGGGGACTTACCAGTAGACTCATGATGACGATTATTTACTGCCAATTCAGCTAGAGGTAAGTAGGTAACCCAATCCTCCTGATTCTTAGACACAAAACACCAAAAATAAGTCTCAAGATTCTGGTTAACCCGTTTAGTTTTCCCATTAGACTGTGAGTGATTTGCTGTAGAGAACAACAGATGAATCGCCAAACAGTGCAAAACGCCCTCCAAAATTTGGAAATAAACTGCACCCCTCGATCAAAAACAATATCGGTAGGATCCCATGTCATTTTACAATCTCTCTAATGAAAATTTGAGCCAAGGTCTTGGCATTAGGTTTATTCACATTAGTGGTAACAAAAAGTGACAATATGTACCACGGAATGGTATATAAAATGTAACAAATCTTTAGACTAAAATCTTCAAAATGCAACAAAATTACATAGAAATATACAAGAAAGGTACAGAATACAAAAAAAAACATAAAAAGAGGGATGGTCAGTTTATAGGAATGAACAACAGCCAGTAGCCACCTGGACAATTGTGCACAGAATACCTCTGAAGCAAGGGCCGGCTCCAGGTTTTTATGGGCCCCGGGCGGAAGAGCCTCAGTGGGCCCCTTTAACACAGACCACGATTCATGATGCACAGATACGGCAGAGAAATATAGGTACAGTACAATGCCAAATACTTCACTTCCATTACATGAGTCATATCTATTGTAAATTGTACAATAGCTCAAAAACCGCCAAATTCTCGTAGCGCACAGTACAGACTGGACAGTACAGTCCTCCATACAATATTATGGGCACCACATAGTCTCCCCCTCATCACTCATATAATACCCCATGCTGGATGTCACCCCCCATCCACCATATAATGCTCCATACAGAATACTGGACCCAATATAATGCTCGATACAGGATACTGGTCCCCATATAATGCTCCATACAAAATATGGAGCTCTCCTCTGCGCTGTGCTGCGTTCTGCACTGTTACGGCTCAGGAAAGGGCGCTGTGGAAAGACTCCCCATTATCATCATCATTGCCTCCCCATCATCATCATGCCTCCCCATCATCATCATTGCCTCCCCCAATCATCATCCATCAATGCCTGCCCATCATCATCGCCTCCCCATCATCATCATTTCCTCCTCATCATCATCATGGCCTCCCCATCATCAATGCCTGCCCATCATCATCATTTCCTCCTCATCATCATCATCGCCTTCCCATCATCATCGCCTCCCCATTATAATCAATGCCTGCCCAACATCATCATCGCCTCCCCATCATCATCAATGCCTCCCCATCATCATCAATGCCTGCCCATCATTATCAATGCCTGCCCATCATTATCATCGCCTCCCCATCATAATCATTGCCTCCCCATTATCATCAATGCCTCCCCATCATCATCATCACTGCCCTCCCCCCACCACCATCACACAGACAGCACCGCAGCACACAAGCCCTCTCTCACATACAGTTAGGTCCATAAATATTTGGACAGAGACAACATTTATCTAATTTTGGTTCTAGACATTACCACAATGAATTTGAAACAAAACAAATCAGATGCAGTTGAAGTTCAGACTTTCAGCTTTCATTTGAGGGTATCCACATTAAAATTGGATGAAGGGTTTAGGAGTTTCAGCTCCTTAACATGTGCCACCCTGTTTTTAAAGGGACCAAAAGTAATTGGACAGATTAAATAATTGTAAATAAAATGTTCATTTCTAGTACTTGGTTGAAAACCCTTTGTTAGCAATGACTGCCTGAAGTCTTGAACTCATGGACATCACCAGACACTGTGTTTCCTTCTTTTTGATGCTCTGCCAGGCCTTCACCGCGGTGGTTTTCAGTTGTTGTTTGTTTGTGGGCCTTTATGTCTGAAGTTTAGTCTTTAACAAGTGAAATGCATGTTCAATTGGGTTGAGATCAGGTGACTGACTTGGCCATTCAAGAATATTCCACTTCTTTGCTTTAATAAACTCCTGGGTTGCTTTGGCTTTATGTTTTGGGTCATTGTCCATCTGTAGTATGAAACGACGACCAATCAGTTTGGCTGCATTTGGCTGGATCTGAGCACACAGTATGGCTCTGAATACCTCAGAATTCATTCGGCTGTTTCTGTCCTGTGTCACATCATCAATAAACACTAGTGACCCAGTGCCACTGGCAGCCATGCATGCCCAAGCCATCACAATGCTTCCGCCATGTTTTACAGATGATGTGGTATGCTTTGGATCATGAGCTGTACCACGCCTTCGCCATACTTTTCTCTTTCCATCATTCTAGTAGAGGTTGATCTTGGTTTCATCTGTCCAAAGAATGTTCTTCCAGAACTGTGCTGGCTTTTTTAGATGTTTTTTAGCAAAGTCCAGTCTAGCCTTTTTATTCTTGATTCTTATGAGTGGCTTGCACCGTGCAGTGAACCCTCTGTATTTAATTTCATGCAGTCTTCTCTTTATGGTAGATTTGGATATTGATACGCCTAGCTCCTGGAGAGTGTTGTTCACTTGGTTGGCTGTTGTGAAGGGGTTTCTCTTCACCATGGAGAGTATTCTGCGATCATCCACCACTGTTGTCTTCCGTGGGCGCCCAGGTCTTTTTGCATTGATGAGTTCACCAGTGCTTTCTTTTCTTTCTCAGAATGTACCAAACTGTAGATTTTGCCACTCCTAAAGTTGTAGCAATTTCTCGGATGGGTTTTTTCTGTTTTTTTGCAGCTTAAGGATAGCTTGTTTCACCTGCATGGAGAGCTCCTTTGACCGCATGTTTCCTTCACAGCTAAACCTTCCAAATGCAAACACCACACCTCAAATCAACACCAGCCCTTTTATCTGCTTAATTGAGAATGATATAATGAAGGGATTGCCCACACCTGTCCATGAAATAGCCTTGGAGTCAATTGTCCAATTACTTTTGGTCCCTTAAAAACAGGGTGGCACATGTTAAGGAGCTGAAACTCCTAAACCCTTCATCCAATTTTAATGTGGATACCCTCAAATGAAAGCTGAAAGTCTGAACTTCAACTGCATCTGATTTGTTTTGTTTCAAATTCATTGTGGTAATGTCTAGAACCAAAATTAGATAAATGTTGTCTCTGTCCAAATATTTATGGACCTAACTGTAGACACACATACACACACACACAAAGCACCGCACTACATACACACACACAGACACATCACATCTCACCTGTCCGGCGTCCGCGTGCTCTCTGCCACAGCCGGCCACTGAATGATGACATCATTCAGCGGCGCTGCTGTGAGAGGAAGCGCAGGCGCCCCCTGGAGCCCGAAGCTGCGGATTGCAGAGGCACGGGGAGAGGTGAGTATTGTGCCAGCTGCTGCCGGGGCCCTGAGCAAGCGGGGGGGGGGGGTGGCCCAATGGCGGCGCTGACACCGCTCTCCTCCGCTAACAGGTGCCGGGGTGCCCGACGGCAAGTGGGCCCCCCCGCCTGCTCAGGGCCCCAACACTTGCCCGGGTGTGCCGGGTGCTGACACCGGCCCTGCCTGAAGCTGACAAATATAACTGGGGAGACAAAAGGCCTAAGTGGATTGCGCAAAAACTCCAATTGCTACAAGTGATAGAATGACGTCCAAGGAATTCCACCTGCAGCCTTGCGGTATGTTATGAAAGATCATTAGCTTATCATTATAAGCATTTTTGTGCAGCATCATGGAGGAAATAGGAAGTGCCTGCATTCTATCACTTGTAGCAATTGGAGTTTTTGCGCAATCCACTTAGGTCTTTTGTCTCCCCAGTTATAGATGTCTTCTTCAGAGGTATTCTGGGCACGATTGTCCAGGTGGCTACTGGTTTTTGTTAATTCCTAATTCCTATGGACTGATCGTCCCTCTTTTTATGTTTTTTCGTTCTGTACCTTTCTTGTATATTTCTATGTAATTTTGTTGCATTCTGAAGATTTTAGTCCAATAAAGATTTGTTACATTTTATATACCATTCCGTGGTACATATTGTCACTTTTTGTTACCAGTAATGTGAATAGATTGTTCTGTGGTATATTGACCCTTAAGGGGTATAATTGATGAAAGTGGGCACTATCCGTGATATTAGGTAAAGCAGGTAGCCCAATGAAATGTGACATTTTACTGAACCTATCCACCACCACCAAAACTACAGTATTACCTGATCAGTAGAGATGAGCGACTTTCCCATTTTTAGGGTCGAGTCGGCTGACTATCGGGAAAAGTCAATGGGGGAAGCAAAGTGGCCATGGAGTGGAGGACAGTAAACACACCTACAGTGCCCATTTCAATGCCAACAACATAAATTCTTATTACGTAAGCTTGGCAACCTTAATTAACTTTATAATAATAGTTACGCATTGAAAACTGGGGGTTATTTGGCTAAACTTATGGGGGGGTAGGGCTGGCTCCCGGTTTTCGTGTGCCCCGGGGCCAAAGAGTGTCAGTGGGCCCCTTTGACTGATATCTATGTTAAAATCTACAATAGCTCAAAAACCGGACAGTATATTCCTCCATACAGTATTATGGCCACCACATAGTGTGCCATACAGAATAATGAGCCCCATATATTGCTCCATACAGAATAATTGGTCCCATATAATGTTCCATACAGTATATGATGAGCTGTTATGATTTGGTAGCTGAGGAGTGCAGGTAAAAAGGCAATACACCAGAGCAGTTGGAATCTATGAGATTGCAGTACCCTGACTAACCACCACAACTAGAGGCAGCCGTGGAGCGTTGCTACGTTGGTCCTAGACGCCTCGTCACAGCCTGAGAAACTAATTACACCTAAAGATAGAAATAGGAAAGCTATCTGCCCCGGAGCAGAACCCCAAAGATAATAGAAAGCCCCCAAACATGTAATGGCGGTTAGACAAGAAGAAATACTGACACAGAAAGAAAACAGCATGAGCAAACGCTGGGGCCCAAACTAACTAAATAGAAAAGGATAGGAAGGGTACTTACTGCAATCCCAGAAAACCCTGAAAAGCACCAACTCTACTAATTTCAAAAACACCTGAGATCACACGACCTCTACCACCTAAATTAGTTCTCTGGTGTAACAAAATCAAAACAGCAGCCACTGAAAAAACTGTAAAAAGCAAAAGTACAAACATAAGTGGCTGAACTAAACTGAAAGGGCAAAAGCCCCCGGAGGGGACCCTGAAGGCCCCCACAGAAGTGCAGGACAAAATGCAAAAATCTAGCACAAAAACAAAAAGAAGAAAATGTCTTATCTGATAGCAGGAGATGCAGACACGACACAGCAGGCTACAAGGGAAACAGGATTCAAGGATTGAGACCAGAACAATTGATCACCGGCAACCCTGATGGGAAGGTGACTCCCTTATATAAGACCAGTCAGTAACACCTGATTCCCAATCCTCACTGGACAGACCAGCACTGCTTGTAACCACCAGAGGGAGCCTCTGCTCAGAACTCATCTCAAGCCCATTCACAACAATGAGCTCCACATACTGCTCCAGTATATGATAGTCCCCATATAATGTGCCATAAAGTATAGGATGGTCCCCATAGAGTACAATGAGCCCCACATATTGATCCATACAGTATAATGAGTCGCATATAAAGCTTCATACAGTATATATGGGCCCCATGTATTGCTCCATACAGAATTGGCTCCATATAATGCTCCATACAGAATAGGCCCCATATGTGCCCCATATGATACTCCATACCCTATATGATGCCCCATAAATGATGAACCCCATATGATTCTCCAGTATATGATGGGCCCCATGGATGATGCTCCAGTGTCTTATGGGCCAAAATGTTGCTCCATATATAACGGGCCCCATTTATAATGCTCCATTGTATAATGGTCCCCGTAAATACTGCTCCAGTGTCTGTTTTCCTCCTTTTAGAATGCTCCAGTACATGATGGGCCCCATGGATGCTGCTCCAGTGTCTGATCTGCCCCATTTAGAATGCTCCAGTATATGATGGGCCCCATAGATGATGCTCCAGTGTCTTATGGGCTAAAATAATGCTCAATATATAATGGGCCCCATTTATAATGCTCCATTGTATAATGGTCCCCGTAAATGCTGCTCCACTGTCTGTTTTCCCCCTTTTAGAATGCTCCAGTATATGATGGGCCCCATGGATAATGCTCCAGTATATGATGGGCCCCATGGATGCTGCTCCAGTGTCTGATCTGCCCCATTTAGAATGCTCCAGTATATGATGAGCCCCATGGATGATGCTCCAGTGTCTTATGGGCCAAAATCATGCTCCATATATAATGGGCCCCATTATTAATGATCCAGTGTATAATGGGCCCCGTAAAAGCTGCTCCAGTGTCTGATGTCCCCCATTTAGAATGCTCCAGTGTATGATGGTCCCTATCTATGATGCTCAAGTGTATGATGGCCCCATATATAATTCTCCAGTTTATAATGCTCCCCATATATTGCTCCAAACATTAAAAAAAATGAAATACCTCTCCTTGCTGTGCACTGCTCTACTCTGGACTCCTCAGTGTCACAATCTTACAGCTCTCTGCACTTGGACTGTTTAGGCAGAGGGCGTACAGACGTGATGTCATCGCGCTCTCTGACCTGAATGTCACTGTCAGGAAACACGGAAGACGTCACAGCGGTGGAGCATGTACAGGTAAGTATTGCAAGTGCTGGGGCCCTGAGCAAGCAGGGGGGGCTGATTCAAGGGCAATGACACTGGCACAGGGCCCCT
The DNA here is from genome assembly GCA_033576555.1 of Oophaga sylvatica. Classification (NCBI taxonomy): domain Eukaryota; kingdom Metazoa; phylum Chordata; class Amphibia; order Anura; family Dendrobatidae; genus Oophaga; species Oophaga sylvatica. The sequence goes on from JARQOD010002062.1 coordinate 16,212, forward strand.
CATAGTACGCCGATGTCTCTGACGGCGAGTGGGCCCCCCAACTGCTCAGGGCCCGGCCAGGCACTTGCCCGGGTGTGCCAGGTGCTGACGCCGGCCCTGGGGGGGAAACCCAGTTAGGGAGGTGGAAAAACTGGCATATGTTGAGGTGTAGGCTGGACGTTCAGCACCTGCAAATGGAGGAATTGGAGAAGTCAGACGAACAGGAGGACAAATCGAGTCATTTTGCTGGCAACCTATGTGTCATCAGGGGAAGGTGGTACAAAATCCTTTGAAACCCAGGCATGGTTCATTTTAATGAAAGTGAGATCACCAACATTTTGGGTCGACAGCTGGGTCCTTCTTTCTGTCAGGATTGATCCAGCAGCACTGAAGACTCTGATAGCACACTACCAGCAGGGCAAGCGAGCTCCTGTAAGGCATATTGTGCCAATTCAGGCCAGGTGTCCAGTGTACAGGCCCAGTAGTCAAAGGGGAATGAACTGCAAGGGGGTACATCGATAGGGGAGGAGAGGTAATTTTGAACCAAAGTTGACAACTGCTGTCTCCTGTCTGTTGCAATCAATTCAGTATTACCGTTGTGTGAGCGGTACTCGAGAAATCAGTCCACAACATGGTCATGAAACCCCTGTCTCCAACGCCACTTCGGCTGTGTGCACCACGAACACCTCTTCCAGGTTGCCCAGTACGGCTCGTGGTAGAAACTGCACCGCTGCTGTGTGCTGGGAATGCCTCTAACAAACGGTTTATCAGAGTTGCTTGTTTGTTCACCAATATTCGCTCTAGGTTCTCCTGTGGCATGATGTTATGTAATTTGCCTTTATAGAGTGAATCGAGGATGCTGGCCAACCAGTAGTCGTCATCCTTCATAATTTTAGCAATGCGGGGGTCCCTTTTTAGGATCCGCAAGACATAATCACACATCTGGGCCAATGTTCCAGGTGTCAGTGATGCACTGACAGTTGTGGGTGGAGGAGCACTTTCTGCCAAATCCACATCCCTCCAGTCACGCACAAACCCTATACCTGACCTTGGCAAGCCAACATTTTCTCTTGCCCGCTGAGAAGCATCCTCAATGGCTGACTGTCATCAAGGCTTCCCTCCTCCTCCTCTGCAGACACCTGATCCTTAATGTGCGTCAACGTTTGCATGAGTAGACGCATAAGTGGGATGCTCATGTTTATGATGGCGTCGTCTGCGCTTACTAGCCGTGTGCATTCCTCAAAACACTGAAGGACTTTACAGAGGTCTTTCAGCTTTGACCACTGCACACCCAACAACTCCATGTCTGCCCTCAAACTGCCTGCCCGTGTATCCTCCCACAAATGCATTACAGCCTGCCTCTGTTCGCACAGCCTCTCAACCATGTACATGGTGGAGTTCCACCTTGTTGCAACATCTATGATTAGGCGGTGCTTGGGGAGGTGGAGCGATCGCTGCAGCCTCTGCGTACAACTGGAGTATACGGACGAGCGACAGATGTGCGAGCACAGTCTTCGCACCTTATGGAGCAGGGCTGTTAACTCCGGATAATTATTTAGGAAGCACTGCACCACCAGGTTCAAGGTGTGAGCCAGGCAAGGTATGTGTCTGAGTTTTACCAGGGCTATGGCTGCCACAAAATTACGGCCGTTATCACTGACTACCTTGCCTGGCTCAAGATGTAGACTGCCCAGCCATGACTCAGTTTCTCGTTGCAAGTAGTCGGCCAGTAACTCCGCGGTGTGTCTGTTGTCGCCCAAAGACATCATCTTTAAAACAGCCTGCTGACACTTACCACTAACTGATCGATAGTGGGACACCTCGTGTGCAGCACTGGCAGCTGCGGATGGAGTGCTTGTGCGACTGCGCTCGGTCAACGAGCTTTCACTTCTGGAGGAGGAGAAGGAGGGTCGAACGCCTACAGCCAACTGTTGCCTATACCGTGGGCTAGGCAGCACTGTCCCACCGCCGCTGTCCCCTGTGGACCCTGCATCCACCACATTAACCCAGTGCGCATTGATGGACAAGTAACGGCCCTGGCCATGCCTACTCCCCCATGCATCTGTTGCGAGGTGCACCTTTCCACTCACTGATTGTTTGAGTGCATGGACAATGCGGTCTTTCATATGCAGGTGGAGGGCAGGGATGGCTTTTCTAGAAAAGAAGTGCCGACTGGGTAGATCATAGCGTGGGACAGCGTAGGCCATGAGCTCTCGGAACGCTGCACTTTTAACCAAATGGAAGGGCATCATCTCTAATGAGATCATTTTGGCAATGTAGGCGTTCAAAGCCAGTGTAAGCGGATGAGAGGATGACTACATTAATGTCCTATTCAGAGTGTCTGCAAGGGTGAGCTGGACTTGAGAGCAGCATATGGGGAACTAGCGGTGGACAAGACGGACTGAGAGGGGGTTGGTGATGGTGGCGGTGGTGATGGCCTAGGTTCAGTCTTTCGTTGCAAAAACATTGTGATTCCCTGACTGCTTTGGCTTTGCGACGACACCTCAACATTTCTTGCTGGTGGTGTGCTAACCGGTGGGCTTACAGTGGGGGTAGCGATGTAGCGCTGCTGGCTACCTTCAGTCGGAGCAGGTGCACATGTGCTACCTGAGGTTTTGTAGTCAGTCCACACTTGCAAGTGCATGGTGTTTAAATGTCTAAGCATGCAATTGGTATTCAAATTTCGGAGATTTTTCCCTCGGCTGAAGGTCCTTCCGCACTTCTTACAGATAACCTTTGCCTCATCAATAGGATTTTGATCAAAGAAGTGCCACACTGCACTCTTCCTACTATGGGATAAATTTTCAGGGCTTGCATGCTGTGCTAATATGACCGTCTGGCCAAGCTGTCCTGCAACTCTTTGTTTTTTTAACACGTTTTTGTATTGCTACTGGCCTGCCAGATAACTGCTGCTGCGATGTCAAAGCCTGCTGCGGATCCTTCTCCTCTTCTGAGCTATTGCCAGCTGCACCCTCTTCCCCCAATGGATGCCAATCTGGGTCAACAACTGGGTCATCCATAACCTCCTCTTTCATCTGCACCTTCCTCTGTGTTACCGTGTAAGATGGTATAGTATGCGGGAAGGGGCACCTGAGTTTCATCAAGGTCAGATTCTGGCTCAGTAGACTGCGAGGGCAATGTAGTGCTGTGGGTCAATGTACCAGCAGAATTATATAGCAGTGGCTGTGCATCAGTGCACTCCATGTCAGATTGATCTTGGACTGGGGAATTCAGGATTTGACCTGATATCCCAGGCATAGTATGTGAAAAGAGCTCCATGGAGTAATCTGAAGTGGGGCCTGCCGCATCCTTCGCTTTTGGTGTGTGAAGGACACAAGGAAAGGTGTTGTTCCTGACCAGGAGCCTGCACTGACGACTCATTGCTTGCATTTTTTGAAACTTCAGAAGAGGAGGCGATAGAGCTGGAGGCTGTTTCGGCAATGTAAGCCAAAACCTTTTCCTGATGCTCCGGCTTTAAAATCGGTTTACCTACTCCCAGAAAAGGAAGCCTTCCAGGCGTTCTGGAGGCTGACGATGACGCAGGCTCAACATCTCCTGCCTTAGGTGCTATTGTTCTTTTGGCACTACCAGCAGATCACACTAGTACACTGGCCCCCGCCCACTCCTTCACATACCCACACTGTCCACTACCAGCCCATATGGTACTCTATCAACGTACACTTTACAATGTTTGAGTAATTTTAAAATTCCGCATATATGGTACTGTTATCAGAAGCGTACGTTATACAATGTGGAATTAACCCGCTATATTTCAGAGTCACACACAGATGCTCAAGCTCAATATGGATTAGACCAGAATATAAAAAGCAGAAAAAGGGTACTGTATCATAAGATACCAGCTGTATACAGTGTTGGGGCAATTTTAAATCTCCGTATATATTTCCGGAGTCACACACAGATGCTCACAGGCTCAGTATGGATTAGACCAGAATATAAAAAGCAGAAAAAGGGTACTGTATGAGAAGCGTACAGCTGTATACAGTGTTGGGGTAATTTTAAATCTCCGTATATATTTACGGAGTCACACACAGATAGTCAGCATGTATTTGTCCTTGATACCAGCCGGTACTCAGTAGTGTGTGAGGAGCATACAGCTCTATACGGTGTGGGAAAAAAATTAACTCTCGGTAACTGTGCAGAAAAAATAATAAAAGTATTAGTGCTGTGTAAAAAGCAGTCTGCACAGCAGTGTACACACAGCAATACAGCTAGCAGGCAGCCTAATAACCAGCTCTGCTGCACACAAGAAAATTCTCCCCTGTCACTGCACACTAACTGTAGAGCACAATTGCTATCAGCACAAACACAGAAGAACTTTTCTTTCCTGCCCTAACTCTCTCCCTACTCATAAATAGCGTCAGCAACCTCTCCTTACTGCTAAGATTGGCAGAAGTAAAATGACGGTCGGCGGTCAGGGCTTTTATAGCCACTGTGACGCCACACAAAGCAAGCCAATCACTGCAATGCCCTTCTCTAAGATGGTGGTGGACGCTCCCTATGCCATCTCGTTGCCCACAGTGTACGTCCTTGTTCATTGGCTTTAAAAAGGCGCCTGCAAGCATTATGGGAAAACCGACTTTGGCACTCAGGTCGACGACCACATGGCCGACTTCACGCTATGGTGGGGTTTCGCTCGGCGAAACTTGACTTTAGCGAAAGTCGACGAATTATGAATCTGACCGACCTGTTTCGCTCAACTCTAGTGTTAATTCATAGTTTTTGATGCTTTCAGTGTGAATGTACAATGTTCAAAGTCATGAAAATACAGAAAAATCTTTGAATGAGAAGGTGTGTCCAAAACTTTTGTCTGTACTGTAAATAGAAAATGTTGGAGATCTGACCCTAAACAGCATATGTGTAATGTGGTGTGATTTATGTACTTACGGTCTGAGATCCAGAATAGGAGCCAAAAAACCAAGATGGTCAAAGTATATATATTTGCGCTTGGTCGGTGCTGCAGTCCCACTCCTGGCCCTCTGCTGACGTTCCCGCCGGTACTGGTCGCGGATGCTGCGCCAGCGTCTCATGACATCTTCCACTGCAATGTGACATATAATTTCATTATTACCTAGCTGCAATTTTGCAAATGTTTTGACAAACATTTCACATAGTCATGGGGGCCTCGTAGGGTGTCACTATAATAACACTTTAGCGCTTAAAAACAATCATAACAAAATACCCGTAATCTGATTTTAGGGGATACTGTGGACATGTCGCGTCTTTTCTGGCCCGGTCTGAATAGTGTGCAGCCCGTTGGTCCCAAATTTCGGGCCTCTCCTGGACAAAAACGATGAGCATCTCTACATTGATGTGTGTAGACATGATGGTGGACTCCGTGGAGGCGTTCTTCCGGGATGTCTGGCGCTCTTTTTGAGCTAATTTTCATGTGTAAGCTTCCTGATTCATGGCTTGCACCATTTCCTGTCACCTGCAGAAGTCTTGCGTATTTCTCGCAAGTCACACGTGTGGTCTGTGTGTAATCCGTATTTTTCTCGCCCACAGACTTGCATGTGCGTACTACGGGAGTAATATGCTGACAATCGCAGCATGCTGTGATTTTCTCGCCCCGTAAAATACGGCCGAGAATTATACGCATGATCAGAGCTGCCCCATAGAGAAATATTGGTCCGAGTGTAATGCATTGTTTTCACGCCTCTCACTCGTCCGTATTCCTCTCTAGTGTGACGCCGGCCTAACTGGTGACAACGCAGGAAGACGATGAGAGAATCGCTGACGTTTTCTACCCTCAACGTGACCGGTTCCCTTATATGAAGCCCAGAATGACAAATACAAATGTTATAGCGCCTGCGCCCAGTAATGGGGAATCTCCAGCACCTACCTCCACCTGCAGAGCCGCACTCCACATATATGGCTGCTCTGTGCCCAGTAATGGGGAATCTCCAGCACCTACCTCCACCTGCAGAGCCGCACTCCACGTGTATGGCTGTTCTGTGCCCAGTAATGGGGAATCTCCAGCACCTACCTCCACCTGCAGAGCCGCACACCACATGTATGGCTGCTCTGTGCCCAGTAATGGGGAATCTCCAGCACCTACCTCCACCTGCAGAGCCGCACACCACATGTATGGCTGCTCTGTGCCCAGTAATGGGGAATCTCCAGCGCCTACCTCCACCTGCTGAGCCGCACTCCACATGTATGGCTGCTCTGTGCCCAGTAATGGGGAATCTCCAGCACCTACCTCCATCTGCAGAGCCGCACACCACATGTATGGCTGCTCTGTGCCCAGTAATGGGGAATCTCCAGCACCTACCTCCACCTGCAGAGCCGCACACCACATATATGGCTGTTCTGTGCCCAGTAATGGGGATCTCCAGCACCTACCTCCACCTGCAGAGCCGCACTCCACATGTATGGCTGTTCTGTGCCCAGTAATGGGGAACTCCAGCACCTACCTCCACCTGCAGAGCCGCACACCACATATATGGCTGTTCTGTGCCCAGTAATGGGGAATCTCCAGCACCTACCTCCACCTGCAGAGCCGCACCCACATGTATGGCTGTTCTGTGCCCAGTAATGGGGAATCTCCAGCACCTACCTCCACCTGCAGAGCCGCACACCACATATATGGCTGTTCTGTGCCCAGTAATGGGGAATCTCCAGCACCTACCTCCACCTGCAGAGCCGCACACCACATATATGGCTGCTCTGTGCCCAGTAATGGGGAATCTCCAGCACCTACCTCCACCTGCTGAGCCGCACTCCACATGTATGGCTGCTCTGTGCCCAGTAATGGGGAATCTCCAGCACCTACCTCCACCTGCAGAGCCGCACACCACATGTATAGCTGCTCTGTGCCCAGTAATGGGAATCTCCAGCACCTACCTCCACCTGCAGAGCCGCACACCACATATATGGCTGTTCTGTGCCCAGTAATGGGGAATCTCCAGCACCTACCTCCACCTGCAGAGCCGCACATCCACATATATGGCTGTCTGTGCCCAGTAATGGGGAATCTCCAGCACCTACCTCCACCTGCAGAGCCGCACACCACATATATGGCTGTTCTGTGCCCAGTAATGGGGAATCTCCAGCACCTACCTCCACCTGCAGAGCCGCACACCACATGTATGGCTGTCTCTGTCCCAGTAATGGGAATCTCCAGCACCTACCTCCACCTGCAGAGCCGCACACCACATATGGCTGTTCTGTGCCCAGTAATGGGGAATCTCCAGCACCTACCTCCACCTGCGAGCCGCACTCCACATTATGGCTGTTCTGTGCCCAGTAATGGGGAATCTCCAGCACCTACCTCCACCTGCAGAGCCGCACACCACATTATGGCTGTCTGTGCCCAGTAATGGGGAATCTCCAGCACCTACCTCCACCTGCAGAGCCGCACACCACATATATGGCTGTTCTGTGCCCAGTAATGGGGAATCTCCAGCACCTACCTCCACCTGCAGAGCCGCACACCACATATATGGCTGTTCTGTGCCCAGTAATGGGGAATCCCAGCACCTACCTCCACCTGCAGAGCCGCACACCACATATATGGCTGTTCTGTGCCCAGTAATGGGGAATCTCCAGCACCTACCTCCACCTGCAGAGCCGCACACCACATATATGGCTGCTCTGTGCCCAGTAATGGGGAATCTCCAGCACCTACCTCCACCTGCAGAGCCGCACTCCACATGTATGGCGTTCTGTGCCCAGTAATGGGGAATCTCCAGCACCTACCTCCACCTGCAGAGCCGCACACCACATATATGGCTGTCTGTGCCCAGTAATGGGGAATCTCCAGCACCTACCTCCACCTGCAGAGCCCACACCACATATATGGCTGTCTCTGTGCCCAGTAATGGGGAATCTCCAGCACCTACCTCCACCTGCAGAGCCGCACACCACATATATGGCTGTTCTGTGCCCAGTAATGGGGAATCTCCAGCACCTACCTCCACCTGCAGAGCCGCACACCACATGTATGGCTGTTCTGTGCCCAGTAATGGGGAATCTCCAGCACCTACCTCCACCTGCAGAGCCGCACACCACATGTATGGCTGTTCTGTGCCCAGTAATGGGGAATCTCCAGCACCTACCTCCACCTGCAGAGCCGCACTCCACATATATGGCTGTTCTGTGCCCAGTAATGGGGAATCTCCAGCACCTCTCCAGCACCTACCTCCACCTGCAGAGCCGCACACCACATATATGGCTGTTCTGTGCCCAGTAATGGGGAATCTCCAGCACCTACCTCCACCTGCAGAGCCGCACTCCACATATATGGCTGTTCTGTGCCCAGTAATGGGGAATCTCCAGCACCTACCTCCACCTGCAGAGCCGCACACCACATATATGGCTGTCTGTGCCCAGTAATGGGGAATCTCCAGCACCTACCTCCACCTGCAGAGCCGCACACCACATGTATGGCTGTTCTGTGCCCAGTAATGGGAATCTCCAGCACCTACCTCCACCTGCAGAGCCGCACACCACATATATAGGCTGTTCTGTGCCCAGTAATGGGGAATCTCCAGCACCTACCTCCACCTGCAGAGCCGCACACCACATATATGGCTGTTCTGTGCCCAGTAATGGGAATCTCCAGCACCTACCTCCACCTGCAGAGCCGCACACCACATATATGGCTGTTCTGTGCCCAGTAATGGGGAATCTCCAGCACCTACCTCCACCTGCAGAGCCGCACTCCACATATATGGCTGTTCTGTGCCCAGTAATGGGGAATCTCCAGCACCTACCTCCACCTGCAGAGCCGCACTCCACATATATGGCTGTTCTGTGCCCAGTAATGGGGAATCTCCAGCACCTACCTCCACCTGCAGAGCCGCACTCCACATATATGGCTGTTCTGTGCCCAGTAATGGGGAATCTCCAGCACCTACCTCCACCTGCAGAGCCGCACACCACATATATGGCTGTTCTGTGCCCAGTAATGGGGAATCTCCAGCACCTACCTCCACCTGCAGAGCCGCACCCACATGTATGGCTGTTCTGTGCCCAGTAATGGGGAATCTCCAGCACCTACCTCCACCTGCAGAGCCGCACACCACATATATGGCTGTTCTGTGCCCAGTAATGGGGAATCTCCAGCACCTACCTCCACCTGCAGAGCCGCACACCACATATGGCTGTTCTGTGCCCAGTAATGGGGAATCTCCAGCACCTACCTCCACCTGCAGAGCCGCACACCACATATATGGCTGTTTCTGGCCCAGTAATGGGGAATCTCCAGCACCTACCTCCACCTGCAGAGCCGCACTCCACATATATGGCTGTTCTGTGCCCAGTAATGGGGAATCTCCAGCACCTACCTCCACCTGCAGAGCCGCACACCACATATATGGCTGTTCTGTGCCCAGTAATGGGGAATCTCCAGCACCTACCTCCACCTGCAGAGCCGCACACCACATATATGGCTGTTCTGGCCCAGTAATGGGAATCTCCAGCACCTACCTCCACCTGCAGAGCCGCACTCCACATATATGGCTGTTCTGTGCCCAGTAATGGGGAATCTCCAGCACCTACCTCCACCTGCAGAGCCGCACCCACATATATGGCTGTTCTGTGCCCAGTAATGGGGAATCTCCAGCACCTACCTCCACCTGCAGAGCCGCACTCCACATATATGGCTGTTCTGTGCCCAGTAATGGGGAATCTCCAGCACCTACCTCCACCTGCAGAGCCGCACACCACATATATGGCTGTTCTGTGCCCAGTAATGGGGAATCTCCAGCACCTACCTCCACCTGCAGAGCCGCACACCACATATATGGCTGTTCTGTGCCCAGTAATGGGGAATCTCCAGCACCTACCTCCACCTGCAGAGCCGCACTCCACATGTATGGCTGTTCTGTGTGCACAGGACCTGTGATGAGGTCACAGGAGGGGAGGAGTCAGGGTCACATGATCAGGGGCCTCAGTATATACAGGCTGTGCTGGTTGTCATGGTGCTGGAGGAGTCCAGGCAGTGCACATAGGGAGCTCCAGGGTGCACGTTCCCATAGAGCGACCACTTGCTCTGGAGACTTCAGAGCATTTACATAGAGATGAACCAGCGCTCCATAATCACCAGGTTTTACCTGAAAACCTCTTTCATGGATATGAATGCACCAAACAGCACAGTGAGTTTCTGTAGTCCTCTATACAGGACCACTCCCTGATTCCAAGATTGCAGACTGCTGTGATGCTAATTAGTGGACACACCTTGATTTAACATGTCCCTTTTGTCACATTATTTTCAGGAGCAGGGCTGCCACTAGGAATTTTGGGGCCCCATACAGGCAAAGTTTTCGGGGCCCCTTGAAACTCCACCCAGGCTCCACCCTAGCCCCGTCTCTACCCCTCGAACCTTCCAAAGTCCCACCACCCTCTCTTAGAAAAACTCCACTTCATCATCATGTCCTCACCAATCACAGTTACAGCTCACATCACCAGATCACACATATAGCCAGTAGCTTTTGTTTTGGCCAAAAGACTTTTTAATCCGCCACCACGACAAAGTAGACTCTTTTTGGCCGGGCTCTACTCTACTGTAACCTATTAACCCCTTACTGCCATCAGACGTACTATCCCGTCCATGATACCTGGGCCCGTATGACCATGGACGGGATAGTACGTCCCGTGCGATCGGACGCGCTCCCAGGGGAGCGCAGCCGATCGCGGCCGGGTGTCAGCTGATTATCACAGCTGACACCCAGCACTATGTGTCAGGAGCGGTCACGGACCGCTCCCGGCACATTAACCCCTGGCACACCGCGATCAAACATGATCGCGCTGTACGGGGGCACAAGGGAGGATCGCGCAGGCAAGGGGGCTCCCTGCGCGCTCCCCTGAGACGCTCAGAGCAGCGCGATGTGTCGCGCTGTTCCAAGGGTCCGTCCTCCCTCCAGGTCCCCGGATCCAAGATGGCGCCGGGGTCCTGCAGGGAGGCGGCTTCCTCAGTGCCTGCTGAGAGCAGGCACTGAGAAGCCTGCAGCGATGCCAGAGCGATCGCTGGTGTGACAGAGTGCTGTGCACACTGTCACACCAGCGATCTGCTAAAATACAGTGATGTACCACCCTGGGACAAAGTAAAAAAGTTAAAAAAATGAAAATAAAAAGTGGTAAAAAAAAAAAAAAAAAAATATTCCCCAATAAATTCATTTCTTCCTGTAAATAAAAAAAAACAAAACAATAAAAGTACACATATTTGGTATCGCCGCGTCCGTAACGACCCCCCCTATAAAACTATCCCACTAGTTAACCCCTTTAGTGAACCCCTTAAAAAAAAAAAAAAAAAAACTAGGCAAAAAATCAATGCTTTATCATCATACTGCCGAACAAAAAGTGGAATAACGCGATCAAAAAGACCGAGATAAATAACCATGGTACCGCTAAAAACGTCATCTTGTCCCGCAAAAAAACGAGCCGTCATACAGCATCATCAACGAAAAAATAAAAAAGTTATAGCTCGCAGAATAAAGCGATGCAAAAATAATTATTTTTCATATAAAATTGTTTTTATTCTATAAAAGCCCTAAAACATAAAAAAAGATATAAATGAGGTATCGCCGTAATCGTACTGACCCGAAGAATAAAACTGCTTTATCAATTTTACCACACGCGAAACGGTATAAACGCCTCCCCCAAAAGAAATTCATGAATTGCTGATTTTTGTTCATTCTAACCTCCCAAAAATCATAATAAAAAGCGATCAAAAAACGTCACATGCTCAAAAATGGTACCAATACAAACGTCACCTCGTCCCTCAAAAAATAAGACCTCACATGACTCTGTGGGCCAAAATATGCAAAAATTATAGCTCTCAAAATGTGGTGATGCAAAAAACTACTTTTTGCAATAAAAAGCGTCTTTTAGCGTGACAGCTGCCAATCACAAAAACCCGCTATAAATAGTAAATCAAACCCCCCTTTATCACCCCCTTAGTTAGGGAAAAATAATAAAATTAAAAAAATTTATTTATTTCCATTTTTCCATTAGGGTTAGGGTTGCGGCTAAAGTTAGGGTTAGGGTTGGCGCTAACGTTAGGATTAGGGTTAGGGTTGGGATTAGGGGTGTGTTAGGGTTGTTTGTGGTTAGGGTTGGGACTAGGGTTAGGGGTGTGTTGGGGTTAGGGTTGGAGTTAGAATTGGGGGGTTTCTGCTGTTTAGGCACATCAGGGGCTCTCCAAATGTGACATGGCGTCTGATCTCAATTCCAGCCAATTCTGCGTTGAAAAAGTCAAACGGTGCTCCTTCACTTCTGAGCTCTGTCATGCGCACAAACAGTAGTTTACCCCCACATATGGGGTATCAGCGTACTCTGTACCCCAAGGGTTATTGTGCAATTTTTCCTATTTTTTCTGTTACCCTTGGGAAAATAAAAAACTGGGGCGAAAATATATTTTTGTAAAAAAAAAAAAGATTTTTTTGTTTTTACGGCTGTACGCTATAAACTTCTGTGAAGCACTTCGGGCTTCAAAGTGCTCACCACACATCTAGATAAGTTCCTTGTGGGGTCTATTTTCCAAAATGGGGTCACTTGTGGGGGTTTCCACTGTTTAGGCGCATCAGGGCTCTCCAAATGCGACATGACGCCCCCAGACCAATCCATCAAAGTCTGCAATCCAAAACGTCACTACTTCCCTTCCGAGGCCCCGACGTGCACCCATACAGTAGTTTACTCCCACATATTGGGTATCAGCGTACTCAGGACAAATTGGAAAACAACTTTTTGGGTCCAATTTCTCCTGTTACCCTTGTGAAAATAAAATATTGGGGGCAAAAAAATCATTTTTGTAAAAAAAAAAAAGATTTTTTATTTTACGGCTGTACGTTATAAACTTCTGTGAAGCACTTTCGGGTTCAGAGTGCTCACCACACATCTAGATAAGTTCCTTGTGGGGTCTATTTTCCAAAATGGGGTCACTTGTGGGGGGTTTCCACTGTTTAGGCACATCAGGGGCTCTCCAAATGCAACATGACGCCCCCAGACCAATCCATCAAAGTCTGCAATCCAAAACGTCACTACTCCCTTCCGAGCCCCGACGTGCGCCCATACAGTAGTTTACTCCCACATATTGGGTATCAGCGTACTCAGGACAAATTGGACAACAACTTTTGGGGTCCAATTTCTCCTGTTACACTTGTGAAAATAAAATATTGGGGGCAAAAAAAATCATTTTTGTAAAAAAAAAAGATTTTTTATTTTATGGCTGTACGTTATAAACTTCTGTGAAGCACTTGGGGTTCAAAGTGCTCACCACACATCTAGATAAGTTCCTTGAGGGGTCTAGTTTCCAAAATGGTGTCATTTGTGGGGGGTTTCCACTGTTTAGGCAGATCAGGAGCTCTCCAAACACGACATGGCATCCAGCCAATTCTGCGTTGAAAAAGTCAAACGGCGCTCCTTCCCTTCCAAACTCTGCCATGCACCCAAACAGTGGTTTACCCCCACATATGGGGTATCAGCGTACTGAGGACAAATTCCACAATAACTTTTGGAGTCTTGTTACCCTTGGGAAAATAAAAAATTGGGGTGAAAAGATCAATTTTGTGGAAAAAATATGATTTTTTAATTTTACGGCTCTACGTTATAAACTTGTGTGAAGCACTTGGGGGTTCAAATTGCTCACCAAAGATCTAGATAAGTTCCTTAGGGGGTCTAGTTTCCCAAATGGGGTCACTTGTGGGGGTTTCCACTGTTTAGGCACATCAGGGACTCTCCAAATGCAACATGGCGTCTAATCTCAATTCCAGCCAATTTTGGTTGGAAAAAGTCAAATGGTGCTCCTTCCCTTCCGAGCTCTGCCGTGCGCCCAAACAGTGATTCCCCCCCACATATGGGGTATCAGCGTACTCAAAACAAATTAGACAACAACTTTTGAGGTCCAATTTCTCCTGTTACCTATGGGAAAATAAAAAATTAGTGACTAAGAGAATTTTTTTGTGGAAAAAAATAGGATTTTTTATTTTCATGCCTGGGCATTATAAACTTGTGTGAAGCACTTGGGGGTTCAAAGTGCTCACCAAAGATCTAGATAAGTTCCTTAGGGGGTCTAGCTTCCAAAATGGGGTCACTTGTGGGGGTTTCCACTGTTTAGGCTCATCTGGGGCACTACAAGCGGAACATGACCCCCATCAATGTTTGCATTCCAAAACGTTACTGCTTCCTTTCCAAGCCCTGCCATGCGCCCAAACAGTTTCCCCCCCCCCCACATATGGGGTATCAGCGTACTCAGGACAAATTGGACAACAACTTTTGGGGTCCAATTTCCTTGGGAAAAATCAAAAATTTGGGACTAAAAAATCATTTTTGTGGAAAATAGTTTGTTTTTTTTTCACACCCAGGCATTATAAACTTTTGTGAAACACTTTGGGGTTCAAAGTGCTCACAACAGATCTATATAAGTTCCTTAGGGGTCTAGTTTCCAAAATGGTGTCACTTGTGGGGGTTTCCACTGTTTAGGCGCATCAGGGGCTCTCCAAACACGACATGGCGTCCAATCTCAACTCCAGCCAATTTTAGTTTGAAAAAGTCAAACGGCGCTCCTTCCCTTACGAGCTCTGCCGTGTGCCCAAACAGTGGCTTTCCCCCACATATGGGGTATTGGCGTACTCAGGAGAAATTGCACAACAACTTTATCTGTCCATTTTCTCCTTTTACCCTTGTGAAAATAAAAAAAAGTTTGTAAAAGATAATTTTTGTGGCTAAAAAGTTAAATATTCATTTTTTCGTTCCACGTTGCTTCAGCTCCTGTGAAGCACTGAAGGGTTAATAAAATTCTTGAATGTGGTTTTGAGTACCTTGATGGGTGCAGTTTTTAGAATGGTGTCACTTTTGGGTATTTTCTGCTATATAGACCCGTCAAAGTGACTTCAAACGTGAGGTGGTCCCTAAAAAAATGGCTTTGTAAATTTTGTTGTAAAAATGAGAAATCACTGGTCAACTTTTAACCCTTATAATTTCCTAACAAAAAAAAATTTTGGTTCCAAAATTTTGCTGATGTAAAGTAGACATGTGGGAAATGTTATTTCTTAACTATTTTGTGTGACATATTTCTCTGTTTTAAGGGAAAAAAAATTCAAAGTTTGAAAATTACAAAATTTTCAAAATTTTCGCCATATTTGCGGTTTTTTCAAAAATAAATGCAAGGTATATCAAAGAAATTTTACCACTAACGTGAAGTACAATATGTCACGAGAAAACAATCTCAGAATCGCGAAGATCCGTTGAAGCGTTCTAGAGTTATAACCTCATAAAGAGACAGTGGTCAGAATTGTAAAAATTGGCCCTGTCATTAACGTGCAAACCACCCTTGGGGGTGAAGGGGTTAAACATTTGTTAAAATATCCAATACAATTTTAGGTTTATTTTTATTTATTTTTCAATTTTTAAAATGACCAATAATGCCACATACAAGGGACAAATACCACGGCACCTCGACCGAATCACATGTTAACACCACATGGTGAAAAATAATACCACGAACAAGGAACAAATACCATCACGCCATGACCAGACCACATTTTACCACCACAGTGACCGAATAACGTCACATTCAAGGGACGAATACCGCTACACAGTGACCAGATCACATATTACTAACAAATAGTGACTGAATACTACAATACTGATCATTAATATAAAAAAACACAATACTAATGCCATTATACACAGGAGATCTTTACTTATTATACAGGTAATACAGGTGTGTACAGGTAATACAATGATCATCGGTAACATTTTACAGTACACAGGAGCTCTGTATATAGTGTCAGTGTACAGGTAATACAGTGATCAACAGTGACATTATACACAGCTCTGTATATAGTGTCAGTGTACAGGTAATACAGTGATCACCGGTGACATTATACACAGGAGCACTGTATATAGTGTCAGTGTACTGGTAATACAGTGGTCACCAGTGACATTGTACACAGGAGCTCTGTATATAGTGTCAGTGTACAAGAAATACAGTGATCACCAGTGACATTTAACATGGGAGCTCTGTATTTTAGTATATAGTATACAGATAATACAATGACCACCGATGACATTACACACAAGAGCTCTGTATACAGCATGTAGTGTCAGTGTACAGGTAATACAGGAATCATCAGTGACATTATACAGAGGGGCTCTGTATATAGTGTCAGTGTACAGGTATTACAGAGATCGCCAGTGACATTATACACACAAACGCTGTATATAGTGTACAGTTAATACAGTGATCACCAGTTACATTATACACACGAACGCTGCATATAGTGTACAGTAATACAGTGATCACCGGTGACATTATACACAGGAGCTCTGTGGAATAAATGGCGCTATATAAATGTATAATAATAATAATCTTCGCTTTCTTCTTCATCCAGTTCAGACCGTCGTCACTGCTTCCAGCCAGGACTCATCTCTGCAGAAAATAACACAGTTATCTAGTGCACATTCCCCAATTTTTCCCCCACCTCTATAGAATGCGAGATGAAGAAGAAAGCATTCACGTCGCCCTGCACAGTAACACGACCTCTCCTCCTCCACACTAAAGACAGTATCCTCAAAAATAATATCCTTTAATTAGCCCCTACAGTAATGAAATCCCACATTCTGGACCCCATGTGTCCTCCCATTCTGGACCCCACGTGTCCACCCTTTCAGACTCATATCTTTCCATACTGCCCCTATGTCTCTCCATATTGTCCGCATAGTCATCCATAATGGTATAATGCATCCCATAGTCATATATAGTAGTATAATGCAGCCCCATAGTGTATAATATGCCCCATACTGCGGCTTTACAAAAAATAAAAAAGTTTCTCCTTACTTGGCTGAGATCGAACAGTGTCCTCCACTCGATGCATCTGAGGCACGGACCTTCGTTCCAGTGTATGACAGTGATGTCATACGCGGGCGACATGCCCGCTGACGTCAGCTGCCGGCCTGTGATTGGCTGGCGGATGTTAACTGTTGCCGTGCGGTAGCAATCTCACGCACAGGAACAAATTTTAACTGCCTGTGAGTCTAAGGACACACGATCAGTTACTGAGCTGGCAGAAGCCTTTAGCATTACTGCCCTTACAGGATGGGGCCCGATGAGCAGATGGGGCCCGCAGTGGGACCCCTCTCCTCTGCTCATCGGGCCCCATCCGGTAAGGGCAGTAATGCCCGGATGGCAGCCATGCTTAGTAATTAAGGTATGTAAAAGAATTGTCCAGCTGAAAAAAGTGTAAGGCAGGGGTCACAAGAGTGACGATTCTCTCATGTGAGAGAATCGGCTCAATTATGCTACTGACACTCAGCTCAAACTCTCATCCGATTCTCTTGCATGAGATAATTGGAGCACATTGAGAAGACAGGGAACTTAATTTCTCCGTCTTCTCCATTGTCTGAGGCCGTGGATGTCTGACTGCACTCAGATGACAGCTGAGTGCAACCTGATGTTTCCTACGCATCCATAGATTTCAATGGGTCCGTGTGATCCGAATTCCAGAGCCACTGTCAGCGTGCTGCAGATTATTTTTCCACGGACGAATTCGGTCTGTAGAAAAAAAATCACAGATCTGCGCTGTCCCATAGAATAACACTGTGCCGAGTGTTATCCAATAAAACATCACACAGCACTCAGCCGTGTTATACGCTCGTGTGAGCGAGGACTAAGAACCTTTATTCCCCCTGCAGATCTTTTCTCATTAGCCTCTCATGCTGGAGTCTGGCCTCAATTACCATATATACTCATGTATAAGCCGACCCGTGTATAAGCCGACCCCCCTAATTTTGCCACAAAAACTGGGAAAACTTATTGACTCGTGTATAAGCCTAGGGTGAAAAATAATTATGCCCCCATATGATGCTCCACAGATTATGCCCCCATATGCCTCACAGATTATGCCCAATATGCTCCAGATTATGCCCCATATGTTCCACAGATTATGCCCCCATATGCTCCAGATAATGCCCCATATGTTCCACAGCTTACGCCCCCATATGCTCCATATTATGCCCCCATATGCTCCACATTATCCCCCATATGCTCCATATTATGCCCCCATATGTTCCACAGTTTATGCCCCCATATGCTCCATATTATGCCCCCATATGCTCCATATTATCCCCCATATGTTCCACAGCTTATGCCCCCATATGCTCCATATTATACCCCATATGCTGCACAATCATGCCCCATAGTATAGGCCTCATATGCTGCTGCTGCAAAAAAAAAAAATGACATACTCACCTCTCGTCGCTGGGGGCCAGGTGCCGGTGTCCTGAGCAGGCGGTGACCGATCACTCAGGACCCCGGCATCTGAGATATTTACCTGTCCTCTCTGCACCGCAGCGCTGCTCCCTCGGTCTGACTCTGGCTGTGAATGATCAGGCAGGGGCGCGGCTCTCACTAAAGACGTCATCGTGCCCTCTGCCTGAACAGTCACAGCCAGGACCGAGGGAGCAGCGTGCAACGGTGGCACGGGGACAGGTAAATATCGCTATACTCACCCCTCCGCCGCGCGTCCCTGCAGCCTCTCCTCTTCTCCCGGCGCTCTCCGCAGCGCTTCAGTCCTGCAGCGGTCACGTACTACCGCTCATTAAAGTCATGAATATGTGCATATTCATGACTTTAATGAGCGGTGCCATGTGACTGCTGCAGGAAGGAGCCGGAGATCGTGGGAGAAGCAGGGGGCTGCGGAGACCGCGCCGGCGGAGGGGTGAGTATGATCCGACACCCCCGCTCCCCCTCCCCCGCCGACCCCCGTATATGACCCGCGTATAAGCCGAGAGGGGACTTTCAGCCCTAAAAAATGGGCTGAAAATCTCGGCTTATACATGGGTATATACGGTACTTTTCTGTAATACTGTGGAATTTTTGCATACTTTAAGGCTATGTGCCCACGTTGTGTTTTTGCCGTGTTTTTCTGCAGCGTAATCGCTTATAAAAACGCTAACAAAACGCATCCCATGCAATCCTGTAGGATTACGCATTGCTGTGCACATGCTGTATATTTTTCCTTAGCGTAATCGCTTCGCGTAAAAATAAGCAGCATGTTCATTCTTTTTACGTAATCACGGCGATTCCGCCACTATAGGAATGCATTGAAATGCTCACTTTACGCATGTGGCTATGCCCACCATGCGTGACGTGAGCGCTTCATGTCCTGGGTACCATATCCCTGTAAAAAATAGAAATAAAATAAAAAATATTAATATACTACTTACCCTCTGGCAGCCCCCGGAGTCCTCCCTCTCCTCAGCGACGCTGCTGGCAACTTCCGTTCCCAGGGATGTATTGTGAGAATCACCCCAGATGACGTAGCGGTCTCGTGACTGCTACATCATCAGAGGTCATTTGCGCAATGCATCCCTGGGAACGGAACTTGCCGGCAGCGTCGCTGAGGAGAGTGAGGACTCCAGGGGCCGACAGAGGGTGAGAATATCCATATTTTTAACATTCATCAATAGTAAAAAGTTGGTCACACTTGTGAAGCACTATGCGTGACAAGTGTGACCAACCTGTTAATCACTTTTCCAAGCGATGCTTCAATTCGCTTGGAAAAGCGAAAGCATTCTGCAAGCTAAAAACACTTGTTTTGCGGGATAACCGCAGCAGGGAGTTGCGCAAATGCTCCATACAATTACGGAGCATCTCTGCAACGTGGGCACATAGCCTTATATATACTGTGTTTGTGAGCTATATATAAATATATATATATATATAATATATATGTTAATATGTGTATATATACAGATGTACAGTATATATGTGTGTATGTGGTTCTGTTACATAACATCTCTAGGTGAGCCTATTCATCAGCTATAAATCCTGATGAGCAGCGTCCTGGCCCCCTGCCCCCTCCAGAGAACACAGAAGGATAAGGGTATGGTTCCACGTAGCGCATTACCTGTGCTTTGGAAGGAGCGGAAACCCCGCACCGCCCAAAGCCACGCCCCTTCAGAACACGCGGTGATTCCGGATGTGTTCATTGAACACATCCGGATTCGCTGCAGCGCTACATAGGACTCTGCTATTTACCTTGCGGCGACGCTCCATCGCCGCAAGGTAAATAGACATGCTGCGGTCTAAAAAGATGTGCCGCATGTTCGGTTTTCGTGGGTGTGTCACCCGCGTAATCGGATGCATAGTGGAGACGGGATTTCATAAAATCCCCTCCACTATGCTGGAACATCTGGACGCTGCTGATTAAACTCTGCGGTAGGACGCAGCGCTCAATCCGCAGCTAATACTGAGTGTTTCCGCTACGTGGAAACATAGCCTAAGGCTTCTGAGCCCCATCTGCCCCCTGACAGGACACCGCAACTTCATTCTGAAGACAGAAGATTTTTAGACAAGTTTGGAGAGTAAATGCAGGAATCTTGAGAGGGGGCTGTGTCCTGTCAGGGGCCAGGTAGGGCTCAGCAGTCTTATGCTTCTTTGCAGGAGGTGAAGGAGGGGAGGGGCCACTCAGCTCTGCTCTTCATGATCTATAGCTGATATACAGACAGGGGTCAGACTCAGGACATAGCAGCGTCCTTGGTGA
This sequence comes from Oophaga sylvatica, assembly GCA_033576555.1. Lineage (NCBI taxonomy): Eukaryota > Metazoa > Chordata > Amphibia > Anura > Dendrobatidae > Oophaga > Oophaga sylvatica. The sequence goes on from JARQOD010002062.1 coordinate 36,698, forward strand.
GCGGCTGCTGTGCTGATAAGACTGCCACTGAGCACAGTAGCCGACTCACTGAGGATGCTGCTGCAGGGACTGGACTGGAGCCTGGCAGGACACGGTCCATACACTTACACAGGCTCAGACCCTCACCGGGAGGGGGGCTGAGGGCTGCGCTGCTCCTGCTCTTCACTCGTGAATGTGTGACAGGCAAGAATACTGTAAGCCCGCGCTCAGCCTGGATTGGATGCTGGAAAGTCCCGCCCTCCTGTTGCTCAGCACTGGCTGCCTCTCCCAGCTGTCTGTCACAGTGACTCCTGCTCCCTCCTGTGCCTCCACACACACTGCTCCGGTTTATGCAAAGTAAGGGTAAGGCTAAGTTCACACGTTGCGGAATTGCCGCGGAAATTTCCGCGGCAATCCCGCACTTCTCCCGCAGGAAATACGCACGTTTTTTGTGTGCTGATTCCCGCCAGAATAATAGCGTTTTGCAAGCGTAATTAGCTTGCAGAATGCTAGCGTTTTCCTAGCGATCTGTAGCATCGCTTGGAAAACTGATTGACAGGTTGGTCACACGAGTCAAACATAGTGTTTGACAAGTGTGACCAACTTTTTACTATTGATGCCGCCTATGTCGCATCAATAGTAAAAAGATCTAATGTAAAAATAATAAATAATGATATTCTCACCTTCCGGCGGCCCCCGCAGCCTTCCCGCCTTCAGCGACGCTCCCGGCAACTCCGGTCCCAAGGATGCTTTGCGGCAAATCACACCGATGACGTAGCATCTCGCGAGACCGCTACGCCATCTGGGTGATTCTTGCAAAGGACTCTTGGGACCGGAAGTTGCCGGGAGCATCGCTGAAGGCGGGAAGGCTGCGGGGGCCGCCGGAAGGTGAGAATATCATTATTTTTTATTTTAATTATTGTTTTACCAGGGATATGGTACCCAGGGCCTGGAGGAGAGTCTCCTCTCCTCCAGACCCTGGGTACCACCGCACATGAACCGCTTACATTCCGCAAAATTAATGAACATGTTGCTATTTTTTCCGCAAAGCGTTTTTTCGCGGAAAAAAACGCAACATGTGGCCAAAACATGCGGAATCAATTAACATGTATAGGATGCTTAATGCTTGCGTTTTTATCGCGTTTTTACCGCGGAAAACCGCGGAAAAACCGCGAAAAAAACGCAATTATTCCTGATCGTGTGCACTTAGCCTAATAATGCCCTGATGGCGGCCCTGTTCATGAGTACCATCAGTTTTGTCCAGGCCTATTTCATGAGTTTTATTTATTTTTTTTTATTCTGTGGAAGCATTGTTGAAAAGCAATGTCTGACTTTCATTTGTTCATTTTCATAGACTTTTTATTTATTATTACTTTTGTCAGATTCAAGTAATTTCTGTGACCATTGTGGGTTTTTCTTTCATTAAACGAGGGTACCAACAATTTTGACCACGTGTGTATGTAGCATAGTGCTTCTATCTTTACCACAACGCCAACATCTGTCAGACACTGAGGGAAACAGCATGTAGGTTAGCTGGGCACCGGTACCATTGAGTCAGGATTTTGTAGTTTTTTTTCCTGAGCTGAGCAAACCATAGAGAATTTATGTGAAAATAGAAATGCCCTTCTCTCCTCAACACCCGATATGTCAATCCCCAGCTCCTCAGTCCATCTCTCCATTTATTTTGGGATGTCCAATTCCTCATTTTAGTTTAGGAAAGTGTAAATATAAGAGATACAACATGGGCAGGCAACGATGTCAATAAAAATTGTTTTTCAAATAGAGAAGGTGTAGACAAGTAACAATCCTCTACCATAGCAGAAAAGGAAAGATTTCAACTGAAAGTATTCCAGAAATGAGGTAATGACAGGAGGGAAGAGATAGGGGCAGTGCAGCTGCCTTAAACACGTGATAAAAGCTGGGGTCGTCTGATGTCTTCCAGCACATAAAATGTTTACTATGCAAACCCAGAGGAAATTCCGGATTATAAAAAAGGGGTGTAAGTGGTCCTCTGCCGAAAGAGAGAGCCCTTTTGAGTTGTCATGTCCCAAGTTCTTAAAACTATTTTCAAAAAGTCAGCTTCTTGTTCAATTTGACCTCTATTCTTCTGGCTAATCCAAGGGAGGTTCAGCAAAGGTGGATCTGAGCAATCCTGTTTGATATTCACCCATTGTGTATGTGTACTGTGAAACTGCCAGTCAATCAGTCTCATCAAAATGGCTGCCCTGTGGAATAATTTGAAGTTAGGAAGACCTGTTCCTCCTGCATTTTTATGTCTATATAGGGTAGAGATGCCTATCCTAGGTCTATGACCTCCCCCCCAAAATTTAAAATGACTAATTTGAATCTAGAGAAGAAAACAGGAGGGAGGACTATGGGAATCATCTGAAACATATACAGAAATTGGGGACATCCAATTTAAGGATGTTAATAAGTCCAATTCAAGAGAGCCTCCCTTTATCATATCTAAGTCTTTTGTAGTTCTGTCTAAGATAGTTTAAAGAGTAAATTTTAGAAGGGTCCAAAGGAACCACCACCCCCAGATATTTCAAGGCCGTATTTTGCAATTTAAGAGGGACATTTTTTGTTAAAAGTTTTACCTAATCATTTGGCCGCGTAATATTGAGCCCCCTCTGACTTAGAATAATTGACCTTGAAATTGCTAAGGTGGCCAAAGACTTCAAATTCTTTAATTACCGTATATACTCATGTATAAGCCGACCCGTGTATGAGCCAACCCCCTAATTTTGCCACAAAAAACTGGGAAAACTTATTGACTCGCGTATAAGCCTAGGGTGAAAAATGATTATGCCCCCATATGATGCTCCACAGATTATGCCCAATATGCTCCACAGATTATGCCCCCATATGCTCCAGATTATGCCCCCATATGATCCACAGATTATGCCCCCATATGCTCCAGATTATGCCCCATATGTTCCACAGATTATGCCCCCATATGCTCCAGATTATGCCCAATATGTTCCACAGATTATGCCCCCATATGCTCCATATTATGCCCCCATATGTTCCACAGATTATGCCCCCATATGCTCCAGATTATGCCCCATATGTTCCACAGCTTATGCCCCCATATGCTCCATATTATGCCCCCATATGCTCCATATTATGCCACCATATGCTCCAGATTATGCCCCCATATGTTCCACAGTTTATGCCCCCATATGTTCCACAGCTTATGCCCCCATATGCTCCATATTATGCCCCCATATGCTCCAGATTATGCCCCATATGTTCCACAGCTTATGCCCCCATATGCTCCATGTTATGCCCCCCATATGCTCCAGATTATGCCCCCATATGTTCCACAGTTTATGCCCCCATATGCTCCAGATTATGCCCCATATGCTGCACAATTATGCCCCATAGTATAGGCCTCATACTGCTGCTGCAAAAAAAAAAAAAATGACATACTCACCTCTCGTCGTTGGGTGCCAGGTGCCGGTGTCCTGAGCAGGCGGTGACACTGGCACGCTATGGGGGACCTAAGATATTTACCTGTCCTCTCTGCACCGCAGCGCACTGCTCCCTCGGTCTGACTCCTCTGTGTGTGAATGATCTGGCAGGGGGCGGGGCGCGCACTAACGACGTCATCGCGCCCTCTGCCTGATCATTCACACACAGAGGAGTCAGACCGAGGGAGCAGTGCGCTGCGGTGGACCGAGGGACAGGTAAATATAGCATATACTCACCCCTCCGCCGCGCGTCCCTGCAGCCTCTCCTCTTCTCCCGGCGCTCTCCGCAGCGCTTCAGTCCTGCAGCGGTCACGTGCTACCGCTCATTAAAGTCATGAATATGTGCATATTCATGACTTTAATGAGCGGTGCCATGTGACATCTGCAGGAAGGAGCCGGAGATCGTGGGAGAAGCAGGGGGGCTGCAGAGACCGCGCCGGCGGAGGGGTGAATATGATCCGACACCCCCGCTCCCCCTCCCCCGCCGACCCCCGTATATGACCCGCGTATAAGCCGAGAGGGGGACTTTCAGCCCTAAAAAATGGGCTGAAAATCTCGGCTTATACATGGGTATATACGGTAATGAGGGAAGGTGATCCGAGGCTGTGAGATGAACAAAAGGAGATCATCAGCAAATAGAGCCAATTTACACTGTCCTTTTCCAACCGGGATGCCAAGAATTTTAGGGTTATCTACAGGGCCGTATTTAGAGTTTATGCTGCCCTAGGCACTTTTCGTTCTGCCTCCCCCATTGGTGAGTATGACTAATGCAGACACTGTCGGCAGTGACTTAGGCTACTTGCACATCAGCGATTTTTGCCATTCGCGGCAGATCCGGCAGTTTTTCCGCATCTGCCACGTAACGGATCACTTATGGCAACACTGCATTCGGCCTCATTCATTCCCTAGGCCAGGGGTCTCAAACTCGCGGCGCGCGGGCCACCTGCGGCCGTCGGGACAATAGTTTTCGGCCCTCACCTCATGGGCCCTCGGGACAATAGTTTGCGGCCCTCACCTCGGCCGGGATCACACATGCGAGAAACACCGCCGAGTCTCGCATGTGAAATCCCAGTCACACATAGTACCGCTCATTAAGGTCATGAATATGGACGCCACTCCACTCAGGCGTGGCGCCCATATTCATGACCTTAATGAGCGATACCACAGAAAAAAAGATGTCAGCGCTCCAGGCGCTGTACCATCGGAGCTGCAGCAGGAGGAGGTGAGGTGAGTATGATGATGGTGCAGTGGGCAGGGAGCGATCCCAGCAGCTCCGCTGCCTGCAAGACAAAATAAGCAGGAGCGGAGCTGCAAGGATCCTTCCTGCCCGGCGCCCACACTTCCTGTCTCTGATAGAGAGCAGCGCCGCTGGATGACGTCATCATTCAGCGGCTAGCTGTGCAAGAGCGAGGAAGCGCGGGCACAGGTAATGCTGCGGACAAGGTGAGAGGTGGGGTGTGTGTGTGTAGTGTGTGAGTGTAGTGTGTGTGCAGTGTGTGTGTGTGTAGGAGAATGATGGGGAAAAAGCAATGATGGGGAAAAGTGATGGGGAGAAGGCAATGATGGGAGTGATGATGGGGAAAAAGCAATGATGGGAGTTATGGGGAAAAGCAGTGATGGGGAAAAACAATGATGGGACTGATGGGAAAAGCAATGATGTGAGTGATGGGGGAAAAGCAATGATGGGGGAAATGCAATGATGGGGAAAGCAATGATGGGAGTGATGGGAAAAAGCAATGATGGGAGTGATGGGGAAAAGCAATGATGGGGAAAAGAAATGATGGGAGTGATGGGGAAAAAGCAATGGGGGAGAATGAGCGCTGTGGGAGAATGAGCACTGGGGGAATGACTTCTTGCTGTTAACCAGTTAATGTTTTCTTGTCCACCACACTGCAGTGTCAAAAGAGGAAGACAGCGAGACAGGCAGCAACATCGCATCAGAGAGCTCTTGACCTCGAAACAGAAAATCCTCAGATCCTGGTATTGTAACATAATATTAAGAATAATATTTATTCATTGATATTGCGCTATTAACTGCACAGCACTTTACATTCATCATCAACACTGTCCCCATTGGGGCTCACAATCTAAACATCCTATTTGTATGTCTTTTGACATACCGGTGAGTCTGACTTCTATACCAGGAAAGATCTTTGAACAAATTATTAAAGAACATGTATGCAAGAACCTGGATAAGAATGACGTGATTAAACAGAGTCAGCATGGGTTTGTAACTAATAAGTCATGTCAGACTAACTTAATTTCCTTCTATGACAGAATCACTGACTGGGTGGATCAGGGAAATGCTGTAGATATAGTATATCTTGACTTCAGCAAAGCATTTGACAAAGTATCTCACACAATCCTTATTGAAAAAATGACTAAGTATGGAATGGACAAGGCAACTGTTAGGTGGATTCATAACTGGCTTAGTGATCGGACCCAAAGAGTGGTCGTAAATGGCTGCACATCCAGTTGGAAGAATGTATCAAGTGGGGTACCACAAGGCTCTGTTTTGGGCCCTGTATTGTTCAACATCTTTATCAATGATTTAGATGAAGGAATTGAGGGTAAACTGATCAAATTTGCTGATGACACAAAGCTAGGTGGGGTAGCTAATACTAGAGAAGAGAGAGAGAGGATTCAAAAAGATATAAATAAACTGGAGCAGTGGGCAGCAACTAACAGAATGGATTTTAACAGGGAAAAATGCAAAGTACTACATCTGGGCAATAAAAATGAAAAAAGCATATACAAAATGGGAGGAATAGGGCTAAGTAACAGCACATGTGAAAAAGACTTGGGTATACTAATTGATCACAGACTGAACATGAGTAGTGTTGAGCGATACTGCTCGATATCTAAAAATATCGTATCGAAATGGTATCGCCGATATCACTAAATATCGTCGATATCCGATTCTGATACCGGAAGTCCCATGTAAGTCTATGGGAACAAAATATCGCAACAAAAAAAACCCTTTCTTTCGTTGTAAACACAAAATATACACACATAGAATACATATATATATATATATATATATATATATATATACATGTCATTGTGACATATATATTATATATATATATATATATACATATATTTATAGTTTATACACTTCTACATAGTAAAATAGACTCTGATTCAATTGCCGGGTAAAGCCGTGACATACCCCATAGAAGTCGACGGGCTCGGTGCCGAGTACCCCCAAAACCTCTGGCTCTGTGCGACTCAACTTGGGCGTCACGAACAGGATTCTGTAACTCGCTATAAGCGAGTCCTGTGTGCCTGAATTGAACTGGTTTTGTGCTTGAGAATTGCTAAAATCATCAGAGAATGTATTTGCCATTTTTCCGCCATATCTGCATCACGATGAGGCACTGGTGAAGAAGAAGGGCGTGCTCTTCATGGGTGTACACTCACTCAGTGACGCGAAAACGATGGCTCTAAATGGTACTGCAATGTAAGATCGTGCCCCACAGCTCTTCAGTTCCGCCTCCTCATCCTCCTCAGTGTGCGGAAACTAACACGAAGGTCCCGCCTCCCTACAAAAGAGGGGCCCTCTCCAGATGCTAATGACACATGTGACTTGGCAGAGATGGCTAATGGACACGAGCAGAAGTGTGAAGGGATGGAGCAGTCAGAGCTCTCCCCCCACGGAAGCGACCCGATCGCCACGGAACCACCGTTGGGCACCCGGCCTGGAAACCCTCCTACGCTGCAAGAAGCGAAGGATACCCTAAGAGGCCTGGCCCGGCACCGGGAGGAGGTCGCCAGGATGGAAGCCAGCTGGCGTGCCCTAAAACTAAACTTGGAGCGGCGCCAATCCCTCTTACCTGAAGTGTCTGTACCGGAAGGTGAGGCACCCGTTCTAGTAGAGGAGTCCGTGCGGGCATCCCAGCCCTTGCAATGTGATCCGGTTGACGTTGTCGCAGTGGAGGCACCCGTTCGTGCAAAAAACTCTGCACCGGCAGCACCCCAGATCCCGCTGTCTGCCCCCGTCGCTGAGACAGAAGAAGCGACACCCGTCCTCATGGAGGAGGCCGCGCAGGCACCAGAGCACTACCTGCCTGTACCGGAGCCCCGACTGTCATCTGTTCCAGAACCGGCTGCTTCCTCCGCAGGTGAGCGCCGCCAGGACTGGGGGGCGCCAGGAGAGCTGCCGCAAACCGGACACTGTAAGCTGGCATTTGATGGTGGAGACATGGAGCAGCTGGTGGAGGAGAATTACAACCGGCGTCAGGGGGAAGAGTGGAGACGTTGGGAGCGGGAAGCAGAGCGACAAAGGGAGCAGCGAGAAACCCAAAAGCTTCGGCAACGTAACCTGGAGAAGGACCGGGCAGATAAGGACCGGATGAGAAAAGATAAAGGAACCCTGTGGGAGCCGCGGCGTAAGGGTGCAGTACGGAGCTTTAAATTGAAAGGTGGTTGGGGCTTCATCCAGGAGCCTGGACTTTATTTAGAAGTTTTTGTGAACCGGCGGGACGTGGAGGCTCACCTCCCAGAAGGACACCCGGGGAGGGACCTGTTGCCAGGAGACTTGGTGACTTACACCCGACACTGGGGTTACAATGGATGGTACGCCCTAAATGTTACCAGGTGCGACCCCTACTCCCCAGAGTGTCAGGAACCTGTGAGACCCTCGGAGCCTTCAGCCTCCCACATCCAGGCCTCTGCAAAAGTGCCCACCCCACGCCGTAAATCTCCCAAGCCTCCCTCAGTGGTCTCCTCAGCAGCCCCAGCTATGGACATGATAAGTATAGCTGGCCCGTACCCGGCGCCTGTTAGGCCCCCTGGGGTTCGTTCAGTCCGGGACATAGGGTTCCAGACCCGGAGGGAGATGAAAGAGGTGGCCACACAGACCCAGATAGCGGGTCACGACTTGACTGTACAGGCCACACGACGTCATCAGGTCCTGGTGGTCCTTGGTGCCTCGGATGTTTGGCAAGCATCAGAAGAGTACCAGGTGGTACCTGGAACACCCCTGCCAAAGAATTATAAATAACCCGGACAGGGTCCCTGTATGTAAATAGTTAAATTGTTTATGTACCCGGACGGGTGAATGTTCATAAAAAAGTTTTTTAATTTAATAAAAAAAAACAAAACACAGTTTTCATTACTTTTATTACAGTCTCATCCTGCGACGCCATCGATCTCCTGTAAAAAAATGAAAAAAAAAAAAAAAAAGTATACCACCTAACCGACGCAGTCCATAGTAACGAGTGTCCCACGACGATCCAGCTCTGCTACATCAGAATGACAGGCAGAGCCTGTCATCCCGGCGCAGCACAGCTGATTACCTGCTTCCCCGGCGGTGACGTCATCGGACTGGTTTACGGCCGGGATTACCCTGCAGTCACTGCAGTTATCGCGAAAAACTGCATGTGACCGCCAGGGAGAAGATAATGGCGGCCATCAAGCAGTCCAGGACGTGACCGCCGGAGATCTTCTGCCAGGTAAGTGCCGCTGACTCCTGACAGACCCGACCGACACTCACAGTGACAGTGACAAATCCGATTCCGGTATTCGATAAGACGAAAATATCGAAACAAATTATCGAAAGGCCGATAGAGCTAATATCGGCCGATACCCGATATTTGCAGTATCGTATCGCTCAACACTAAACATGAGTCAACAGTGTGATGCAGCAGCAAAAAAGGCAAATGCAATTCTAGGATGTATCAACAGAAGCATACAGTCTAGATCACGTGAGGTCATTATTGCCCTCTACTCCTCTTTGGTCAGACCTCATCTGGAATACTGTGTCCAGTTTTGGGCACCACATTTTAAAAAAGACATCAATAAACTGGAGCAAGTTCAGCGAAGAGCCACCAGAATGGTGACCGGTCTGCAAACCATGTCCTATGAGGAACGGTTACAGGATTTGGGAATGTTTAGCTTGCAAAAAAGAAGACTGAGAGGAGACTTAATAGCTGTCTACAAATATCTCAAGGGCTGTCACATTGTAGAAGGATCATCTTTATTCTCATTTGCACAAGGAAAGACTAGAAGCAATGGGATGAAACTGAATGGGAGGAGACACAGATTAGATATTAGAAAAAACTTTTTGACAGTTAGGGTGATCAATGAGTGGAACAGGCTGCCACGAGAGGTGGTGAGTTCTCCTTCAATGGAAGTCTTCAAACAGAGTCTGGACAGACATCTGTCTGGAATGATTTAGAGAATCCTGCTTTGAGCAGGGGGTTGGACCAGATGGCCCAGGAGGTCCCTTTCAACTCTACTATTCTATGATTCTATGATGTTGCTGCCTGTGTCGCTGTCTTCCTCTTTTGACACTGCAGTGTGGTGGACAAGAAAACATTAACTGGTTAACAGCAAGAAGTCTGGTGTCTGTGTACTAACTGAACTAGAAACTCCCCATACCATGTCCAGCAGACATTGGAGGATTACTGGATGGATTTTATTATTCTATTACTCACCAGTCTCTGACTAAGGCCTTATTCATATGTCTGGGTGTAAACCGATACTTACATATAAATCTGGACAATTTATCTTATAGATCTCCCGGTATTTTATTTATTATAGATCTATAATATATAATGTACAAGGAGACTTATAGTATAAAATGTCCAGAATTACCTGTAATATATGACGTACAATCTATTATGTATAATGTCCAGGGTGATCTATAATATATAATGCTCAGGTAGTAGATTTATAATAATGTACAGTCCAGGCAAATCTATACTGTATAATGTCCAGAGGCAGAGATATATTTAGGGTACGTTTCCACGTTCAGGAAACGCTGTGAGTTGGACGCTGAGAACAGCCGCAGAGTCTAATTCACAGCGTCCAAATGTTACAGCATAGTGGAGGGGATTTTATGAAATCCCATATCCACTATGCGTACAAAGATGCAGGTGGCAGACCTGCGTATATGCACATGTGGCGCGTCTTTCTAGACTGCAGCATGTCTATTTATCTCGCGGAGACGCTCAGTCTACGCAAAATAAATAACACCGTCCTATGTATAGGATGCAGTGATTCCACACGGTTCAATGAACACATGTGGAATCACCGCGCGTACAAAAGCCGGCAAAGCTTTGGACGGAGCTGTGCCCTCTCTGCAGCGTTTCCTGAACGTGGAAGCATAGCCTTAGGGTATGTGCAGACGTTGCAGATTTGTCTGCAGAAGTTTCCGTACATAATCCGCATCTCTTGGCAGAAAACGCAGGTGCGTATTTGATGTGTTTTTTACATACGGATTTGTATGCCTTTTTGTAAGCTAAATAAAGATGATATTTAACAAAAAAAAAAGATTTGTGATGTCATTTCTGTCCAACCGCCTCTTTTACATTAGTCCAGCATTCATTCTCCCCAGCACTCATTCCCCACCTCAGCGCTCATTCCCCCCGAGTACTCATTCCCCCCTCATCTCTCATTCCACACGAGCGCTCATTCCTCACCTCAGCGCTCATTCTCCCCCCCCCTGCGCTCATTCTCCCCCTTGTGCTCATTCTCCCCCTGAACTGATTACTCCCCAGCGCTCATACCTCTCCCCCCGGTCCACAGCGCTCATTCCCCCCACCCCGGCCCACAGCGCTCATTCCCCTCACCCCGGCCCACAGCGCTCATTTGATGCGCACGTACCAGGGCTTTGGGGTACTCGGCACCGAGCCCGTTGATGTCTATGGGGGATGTCACGGGTAGCACAGCTCGGTCCGTGCCCTGGGCGCTCACCGTAATGTGGGATATTTACAGGGGATGATGGAGTGTTCGTATAGTTTGTCGTGACGCCACCTGTAGTATCTGGTCAGGGTGACCAGCGCTGCTGTACAAATACTCTGGAAGGGATGGTGTTGGGCAGCTAGATGGTAGGTCTTCTACAGACAAGACGGTGTCCTTCCAGGGCAGATAGAAATAGGAGGATGCAGGACAGGTGGGGATCCCGCCGTCAGAGACAATAAGGGGAACACACACAAAAGTCAGTTTGGTACCTTTACTGTAGAAATGGCAGGTACTCCCCGGAGCTCGATAGGGCGAAGGATGCACATTCAGATTCCTCCACTGGTAGGTGTATGGCCTCCTGTCCTCTGTCGTTACACAATAAAGTCCTGACCTGCTTATAGCTAGGTTTAACTTGATCTCTGTCCTATACCTGGCTGATTTTGTGGTTGGACCTTCTCTCTGGCAGGACAGGGTCTTTGATGGCTGGCTGAGCCGGACTCCGTCCTCCTGATCCTGTTACGTATCAACTCTGTGGTACTCCTGGGACTTGTAGTCCTCCAGGAACTCCGGTGTTCTCTTAATAGGTCGTGGAGATCCTGTCACGCTGTCTAATGATATGTATACAATGTCAGTAAACTATTAATACAGGAACAACACTCTATACAATAACAAGTATAGCAACATCAGCATGTAAGTATAGAATAGATTTACCTGACACGATATCTGCTGAACTCAGGGTTAATCTTGAGGACTTGATGAGCTGAAACAGGAAAGAGGTGGACCGGGATCTAACCTGACCCTAAACTGGGGTCCTAACTAATCCCTCACCTTGGAGGTACTGATAATGGTTCAGAGGTCCAAGTCACCAACCTAACCCTGTCTCCTATCAGACCCTGAACCCTGTAATCAGTCCTAAGAAGGATCCTGACTACCACCAAAGGGATATGGGCTGATCTTAGCTAAATACACAGATTTGACATATAAGACAGACAGGATAACACTCGCTTGCATACACACTCAAACACCAAAGGAACATAAATGGTCTGGGAAATAAACTCTAACCAAGTTGAGCTTAGAACAACTAAGGAGCTCACAACTAAAGTCTATACAGATTCATTCCTATCTGTGGTCTGCATGAAGGTTTCACTGGCAACTCCCCAAGCAGACAACCAGGAATTTAAAGGAAACCAATCAACAAATAATCAATTGCAGCCGGGAGAAACTGCACCCAGTCCCAGCACCGAGCACAGACAGAATTAACTCCCTAGCTGCCAAACACAAAGAAACAGCAGCTCAGCTGTGAGAAGTCAAAATGTGCAACCGCGACGATCTTCGTGGCAATGCACACATGACAGTACCCCCCCTTCTACGAGGGGCCTCCGGACCCTCAGGGCCAGGCCTGCCCGGGTGAGTTCTGTGGAAGGTCCGAACCAAACGATCTGCGTTAACATCAGACGCAGGGACCCACGTCCTCTCCTCTGGACCATACCCCTTCCAATGCACCAAGTACTGAAGGGACCGGCGATTCAGACGTGAGTCAATGATCTTTGATACTTGAAATTCCAAGTTACCATTGACCAACACAGGAGGAGGAGGTAGAGGTGACGGTATGACTGGTGCCACATACCTTTTAAGTAATGACTTGTGGAACACATTATGAATTTTAAACGTAGGAGGGAGGTCCAGACGAAATGCCACAGGATTAATTATGGAACTGATCCTGTACGGCCCGATGAATCTGGGACCCAGTTTCCAGGAGGGAACTTTAAGTTTTATATTCCTGGTAGACAACCATACCAGATCGTTCACATTCAGATCTGGACCATAAACTCTCCTATCAGCCATACGTTTGTAACGGTTCCCCATAGCACTCAGATTATTCAATACACCTCTCCACACAGAAGCAAGTGACGACGAGAAACGCTCCTCCTCAGGAACCCCAGAAGGGCCCCCCCCATTGAAAGTACAAAACTGGGGATGAAAACCATATGCCCCAAAAAACGGGGACTTACCAGTGGACTCGCTCCGCCTGTTGTTAACAGCGAACTCTGCCAGAGGCAAGAAAGAAGACCAGTCCTCTTGGTTTTCTGAGACAAAACACCGGAGATATGTCTCTAAGCTCTGATTCAGACGCTCTGTCTGACCATTGGTCTGCGGATGAAAAGCCGAGGAAAATGACAATTGCATCCCCCGACGTAAACAAAATGCCCTCCAAAATTTGGACACAAACTGAGACCCCTATCTGACACCACATCAGAAGGCAACCCATGAAGTCTAACGATCTCCCTAATGAACACCTGCGCCAGAGTTTTAGCATTAGGGAGTGCAGGAAGAGCAACGAAATGTGCCATCTTACTGAACCTGTCAACAACCACCAGTATGACAGTATTCCCTGACGACGGGGGAAGGTCCGTAATGAAGTCCATAGATAAATGAGTCCATGGACGCTCCGGAAGTTTCAAGGGTAAAAGGGTCCCAGACGGACGGGTATGAGGGGTTTTAGAGCGAGCACACACCCCACATGACGCGACAAAAGTTATAACATCTTTATTAGCATTAGGCCACCAAAACCGGCGAGAAAGGAGATCTAAAGTAGCCTTACTCCCTGGATGTCCTGCTAGAGCAGAATTATGATGTGCCTCAATAACCTTTTGTCTCAACAGATTTGGGACAAACAGTCTCCCTGGAGGTCCTGCAGGGGCGTCCCCCTGAGCCTCTAACACCTCCTCCTCAAGCTCAGAAAATACAGCCGACACTACCACCCCCTCCTGAAGGATAGGACTCGGGTCATCCGTTTTCCCGGCCCCTGGGAAACTGCGAGACAAGGCATCAGCCTTTACATTCTTAGACCCCGGGCGATAAGTGACGACAAAATTAAACCTGGTAAAAAACAACGACCATCGAGCTTGTCTGGAATTCAGACGCTTAGCGGATTCCAAATACAACAGGTTCTTGTGATCAGTAATAACGGTAACCGGGTGGACTGCCCCCTCCAAAAAGTGACGCCATTCTTCAAAAGCTAACTTAATGGCCAAAAGTTCCCTATTGCCGATATCATAATTCCTTTCGGCGGACGACAATTTCTTAGAAAAGAAAGCGCACGGATGCCATTTACCAGGGGACGGACCCTGGGACAATATAGCACCCACCCCTACGTCAGACGCATCCACCTCCACAATGAACGGCTGAGATGCATCTGGTTGGATGAGAACGGGTGCCGAAGCAAAACATTTCTTCAAAGAGGAAAAGGCTTGGCAAGCTTTGTCCGACCATTTAGAAAAATCCGTCCCTTTTCTTGTCATGTCAGTGAGAGGTTTGACGACAGATGAGAAATTACAAATAAATTTCCGGTAGTAGTTAGCAAACCCCAAAAAACGCTGCAGAGCCTTAAGATCCCCTGGCTGATCCCATTCAAGCACTGCTCTCACCTTTTCAGGGTCCATACGGAAACCGGAGGCTGACACCAAAAAACCCAAAAACTGAAGTTCCTGTACGGCAAATACACACTTCTCCAGTTTGGCGTATAATTTTGTAACGGGTCTGGTGGGTGGAACTACTGACGAGACAGGTCAGGTTGGTGGAACCACAAAGCTTTATTATACAAGAGATTTTACTTGTAAGAGAGCGGGTGGCACCTGGGAAAAGGGCAGGGATTCACGGCAGAGGATATAGGTAGTTTCTGGACAGGCAGGTTTGTCACAGCAAGTGACCAAGGAAGTCTCTGGGCAGGCAGGTTGTCACGGCAAGTGACCAAGGCAGTCTCTGGGACAGGCAGGTTGTCACGGCAAGTGACCAGGCAGTCTCTGGGACAGGCAGGTTGTCACGGCAAGTGACCAGGCAGTCTCTGGGACAGGCAGGTTGTCACGGCAAGTGACCAGGCAGTCTCTGGGACAGGCAGGTTGTCACGGTAAGTGACCAGGCAGTCTCTGGGACAGGCAGGTTGTCACGGCAAGTGACCAGGCAGTCTCTGGGCAGGCAGGTTGTCACGGCAAGTGACCAGGCAGTCTCTGGGCAGGCAGGTTGTCACGGCAAGTGACCAGGCAGGCAGGTTGTCACAACAAGTGACCAGGCAGACTCTGGGCAGGCAGGTTGTCATGGCAAGTGACCAGGCAGTCTCTAGACAGGCAGGTTGTCACAGCAAGTGACCAGGCAGGCTCTAGACAGGCAGGTATATACGACCTGATATGGTGGAGCCTCCAGGTAGGCTGCAGTCGGATGGCAGATGATCGCTCCCAGGTGAGCAGGCAAGAGCCGGGGATCTCTGCAGATGATGTCCGAACTTCTGGATGGAGCTGCAGTCGGATGGCAGATGATCGCTCCTAGGTGAGCAGGCAAGAGCCGAGGATCTCTGCAGATGACGTCCGAACCTCTGGATGGAACTGCAGACGGATGGCAGACAGGCAAGCCGACAGGTAACAGGCAGGTAACTGGAATCAGGAGCTGATGGCTGAAACAGAGTTAGACTGCACAGGAACAACATTGCTCGGGCACCTACATTAAGGAGGAAGCCCTTAATATAGGGTGGAGTCCTCCAGCATTGGCTGGAGACTGATTTGGAAAATGTGCGCGGCTCCTTTAAGAGCGGGGGAGGGTGCGGGCGCGCGCCCTAAGGTCAGTAGCAGGGAAGGAGCGCGCGGGACCAGCAGGGCGGAAGGAGGACGCCTTAGGCGCAGAGGGGGCTGGGAGCACTGAGGACGCTGAGCGCAGGTGAGGAGAGCGACGTCCCTGTCTGGCAGCAGGCAGGGACGCAGGCGCTACAGTACCCCCCCCCTCTAGGCCCCCCTTCTTTAGGCCAGAAAGAAATTTAGCTAGGATAAGAGGGGCATGGATGTTCTCCCGAGGTTCCCAGGTTCTCTCCTCAGGACCAAACCCCTTCCAATCCACCAAAAAATAAGTCTTTCTTCCTACCCTTTTTGTGGCCAGAATGTTCTCTACCTCAAATTCATCATCAGCAGACACTGGAGCAGGAGGTGTACCTGTAGACTTAAAAAAAGAGTTAAGAACCACAGGTTTGAGGAGAGATACATGAAAAGAATTAGGAATTCTCAAATTGGCCGGGAGTTTCAATTTATAGGACACCGGATTGATCTGACTGATGATCTCAAAAGGACCGATGAACCGAGGACCTAACTTGTAGGACGGAATTTTGAGTCGAACATATTTGGACGAAAGCCAGACTTTGTCCCCAGGACGGAATTGAGGAGGATCCAGACGTTTTTTGTCAGCATGTCTTTTCATGCGCTCGGATGACTGAATGAGTGCGGACCGGGTACTCTCCCAGATGGAGGAGAATTCTCTAACCAGAGATTCCGCAGCTGGATTGTCCACAGAGATGGAAACAGGGACAGGGATCCGAGGGTGCTGACCGAAGACTACAAAAAACGGAGACTTGGTGGAAGATTCGCTCTCATGATTATTGTAGGAGAATTCGGCCCAAGGCAGGAGCTCCACCCAGTCAGAATGGTGGGCATTAACGAAGTGTCGAAGATAACTGGTCAAATTCTGATTTATTCGTTCAACTTGTCCATTGGACTGTGGGTGGTAAGCGGAGGAAAAATCCAGGGTGACGTCTAGCAACTTACAAGTGGCTCTCCAGAAACGTGAGGTGAACTGAACCCCACGATCCGACACAATGTGACGAGGCAGACCATGAAGACGGAAGATGTGGCGGATAAAGTCTTTAGCCAACTCGGGTGCAGACGGAAGACCTGGCAGAGGAATGAAGTGAGCCATCTTGGAAAAGCGGTCAGCGACCACCCAAATGACCGTACAACCGGCAGAGACGGGCAGATCTGTTATGAAGTCCATGGCTATATGCTGCCAGGGGGCAGCGGGTACAGGAAGCGGAAGAAGACGGCCGGTAGGCAGGTGTCTCGGAACTTTGTTGCGGGCACAGGAAACACAGGCAGAAACAAAGTCTATTACGTCTTTGTGCAGGGTAGGCCACCAATAATGCCGAGTAATGAGTTGGAGGGTCTTTTTTTGACCAGCGTGGCCAGCGAGTTTAGACGAGTGACCCCAATGTAGGATTCTCTTCCGATCGGTCTCTGATACGAACGTCTTACCAGGAGGGAGACGATTTAGACTCACGGGAGCCACCTGCATCACTCTGGCGGGATCGATGATATGTTTAGGCTCATCTTCGAGATCCGACACCAGGAAAGACCGAGACAAGGCATCCGCCTTGACGTTTTTGTCAGCTGGGCGAAAATGCAAAAGAAAATCGAAGCGGGCAAAAAACAAGGACCACCGGGCTTGGCGAGGATTAAGTCTCTGTGCCTGCTGGAGGTATGCCAGATTTTTGTGATCCGTGTAGATGATTACCGGATGAAGAGCCCCTTCGAGTAGGTAACGCCACTCCTCCAATGCCAACTTAATGGCCAATAACTCTCGATCTCCTATGGAGTAGTTGCGCTCAGAGGAGGAGAAGAGTTTGGAGAAGAAACCGCAGGACACCATCCTCCCGGATGGCGATTTTTGGGTAAGAACCGCTCCGGCTCCAGCAGAGGAAGCGTCCACCTCCAGGAAGAACTGCTTGTTGCCATCCGGGCGATGCAGCACTGGAGCGGAAGAGAAGGCCTGTTTCAGAGAAAGGAAGGCCTCCTCTGCTTCGGTCGTCCACTGTTTGGGGTTAGCATCCTTGCGAGTGAGCGCTGAGATTGGAGCAGTCCTGGAAGAGAAGTGCGGTATGAAGAGACGGTAATAGTTGGCGAATCCCAGGAACCGCTGAATGGCCTTCAACCCCTCCGGTCGGGGCCACTTCTCGATGGCAGACAATTTCTCCGGATCCATTCGTAGGCCTGTCTGAGAAATGATGTAGCCCAGAAACGGAAGCGATGTCTGCTCAAAGAGGCACTTCTCATATTTGGCGAAGAGGTGATTCTGCCTGAGCCTGAGCAGAACCTGACGAACATCCCTCCGGTGAGACTGAAGATCCGGAGAGAAGACCAAGATGTCGTCAAGGTACACCACAACGCAGGAATAGAGGAGGTCCCGGAAGATGTCGTTGACCAACTCCTGAAAGACTGCTGGAGCATTACAGAGACCAAAGGGCATCACCAAGTACTCGTAGTGGCCGTCCCGGGTGTTGAATGCCGTCTTCCATTCATCTCCTCGACGGATACGAACCAGGTTGTATGCTCCACGAAGATCTAGTTTGGTGAAGACTCTAGCCCCTCTAAGACGATCAAACAGTTCTGGAATGAGCGGAAGAGGGTACTTATTCTTCACCGTGATCGAATTTAGGCCTCTGTAGTCAATACAGGGACGGAGAGATCCGTCTTTCTTTTTAACGAAGAAGAAACCTGCTCCCGCTGGGGAGGTAGATTTCCGGATAAATCCCTTTGCTAAGTTCTCCTCGATATATTCGGACATCGACCTGGTCTCAGCAGCAGACAACGGGTAAATACGCCCACGGGGAGGCGTAGTACCGGGTAACAGGTCAATCGGGCAATCATATGGTCTATGCGGGGGTAATGTCTCTGCTTCCTTTTTATTGAAGACATCAGCAAATGACCAATATGGAATCGGGAGTCCAGGTAGATTAGCAGGTGTAGGAGAAGAATAGACAGGATGAACAGGC
Source organism: Oophaga sylvatica (assembly GCA_033576555.1). Lineage (NCBI taxonomy): Eukaryota > Metazoa > Chordata > Amphibia > Anura > Dendrobatidae > Oophaga > Oophaga sylvatica. Next base: position 55,424 of record JARQOD010002062.1, read on the forward strand.
ACCAGACACGTTTTATGACAGTCCTGTCCCCAGCGAAGAACCTCTCCATTCTGCCAGTCGAGCACAGGTGCATGTTTTTGGAGCCAAGGCAGACCTAGTAAGAAAGCATGAGAGAGTCCAGGCAGAACATGAAATGAGATGCTCTCAGAATGCAACATTCCCACCTGCAGGGTTATGACTTCGGTGATAAGTCGGATGGGACGAGGTAGGAGGCCCCCATCCACAGCAGCAACAGATACAGGTTCAACAAGAGGTTTGGTGGGAATGTGATACTTCTCTACTAGAGCCTGTGACACGAGATTCCCAGCTGCTCCAGAATCAAGTTGGGCCATTTCGAAGTGGCGGTTCTTACCGATCAGAATTGAAACCGACAGCAGCAGGGATGAAGAGGATTTATTTTTGTCTAGATTGACCTCTCCGAGCGAACCTAGACACAGGCGTTTTCCCGACTTCTCCGGACAGGTTTGGATCCAGTGCTCCTTACTGCCGCAGTAGAAGCAACTTTTCTCGGCACGGCGTGAGTCCTGACGGGCTTTGACCATCTTGGTCTGGTCGACCTGTATAGGCTCAGCAGTGTGCACCTGAGGAGAAACGGAAGAGGTTATAGATCTCTGACACGAGGGTGCAAGATGGGAAAATTCTTTTTTACGGGTGATCTCTTTGGCTCGTTCCTGGAACCGTAGATCAATTCGATTGGCAAGATTTATTAAATCATCTAGAGAGGTTGGAACGTCCCGACCGGCAAGTTCGTCTTTAATACGGCCGGACAGACCCTCCCAGAAGACCGAAATCAGAGCTTCATTGTCCCAAGCTAGTTCTGAGGCTAAAGTCCGGAACCGTATGGCATATTGACCAACGGTGAGACTCTCCTGACGGAGACGCAGCAGAGATGATGCAGAGGAAGTCTTCCGTCCAGGTTCGTCGAATACCTTCCGGAAGGCCGAGAGAAAAGCAGGCAGGTCAGATACCAGAGGATCCTCTCTCTCCCAGAGAGGATTAAGCCAGGCCAGGGCTTCTCCGGTGAGATGGGACATGATGAAGGCAATTTTGGCCCGGTCAGAGTTAAACTGGTGTGCCAGGAGTTCAAAATGCAGGGTGCACAGATTAATGAAACCCCGAGCCAGAGCAGGATCGCCTCCAAACCTAGGAGGAGCTGACAGTCGGGGTCCGGGAATGGAAACCACGGAATTGGGAATCAGCGGGACTGACGGATTATGAGTCATGGCTCCAGCGATGGTTGCAAGTGATGATTTCAGAGTGTCCAGACGGGATTTGACGTTCCGCAGGTGACCCAGGATGGTCTCCTGTTGAGACCTCTGGCGAGACAGCTCATGACACAGTTCCGGGAGTGAAGGGGTTTGGGTGCCACCGGGTTCCATGGCCCGAGCAAACTGTAACGGGTCTGGTGGGTGGAACTACTGACGAGACAGGTCAGGTTGGTGGAACCACAAAGCTTTATTATACAAGAGATTTTACTTGTAAGAGAGCGGGTGGCACCTGGGAAAAGGGCAGGGATTCACGGCAGAGGATGTAGGTAGTTTCTGGACAGGCAGGTTTGTCACAGCAAGTGACCAAGGAAGTCTCTGGGCAGGCAGGTTGTCACGGCAAGTGACCAAGGCAGTCTCTGGGACAGGCAGGTTGTCACGGCAAGTGACCAGGCAGTCTCTGGGACAGGCAGGTTGTCACGGCAAGTGACCAGGCAGTCTCTGGGACAGGCAGGTTGTCACGGCAAGTGACCAGGCAGTCTCTGGGACAGGCAGGTTGTCACGGTAAGTGACCAGGCAGTCTCTGGGACAGGCAGGTTGTCACGGCAAGTGACCAGGCAGTCTCTGGGCAGGCAGGTTGTCACGGCAAGTGACCAGGCAGTCTCTGGGCAGGCAGGTTGTCACGGCAAGTGACCAGGCAGGCAGGTTGTCACAACAAGTGACCAGGCAGACTCTGGGCAGGCAGGTTGTCATGGCAAGTGACCAGGCAGTCTCTAGACAGGCAGGTTGTCACAGCAAGTGACCAGGCAGGCTCTAGACAGGCAGGTATATACGACCTGATATGGTGGAGCCTCCAGGTAGGCTGCAGTCGGATGGCAGATGATCGCTCCCAGGTGAGCAGGCAAGAGCCGGGGATCTCTGCAGATGATGTCCGAACTTCTGGATGGAGCTGCAGTCGGATGGCAGATGATCGCTCCTAGGTGAGCAGGCAAGAGCCGAGGATCTCTGCAGATGACGTCCGAACCTCCGGATGGAACTGCAGACGGATGGCAGACAGGCAAGCCGACAGGTAACAGGCAGGTAACTGGAATCAGGAGCTGATGGCTGAAACAGAGTTAGACTGCACAGGAACAACATTGCTCGGGCACCTACATTAAGGAGGAAGCCCTTAATATAGGGTGGAGTCCTCCAGCATTGGCTGGAGACTGATTTGGAAAATGTGCGCGGCTCCTTTAAGAGCGGGGGAGGGTGCGGGCGCGCGCCGTAAGGCCAGTAGCAGGGAAGGAGCGCGCAGGACCAGCAGGGCGGAAGGAGGACGCCTTAGGCGCAGAGGGGGCTGGGAGCACTGAGGACGCTGAGCGCAGGTGAGTAGAGCGACGTCCCTGTCTGGCAGCAGGCAGGGACGCAGGCGCTACAAATTTATTGTCTCGCAAGATCTGCAACACCTGTCTCACATGCTCCTGATGAGACACAAGATCTGGCGAGTAAATTAAAATGTCGTCCAAATATACAACCACAAACAGCCCCACAAGGTGACGAAAAATGTCATTAACAAAATGTTGGAATACTGCTGGTGCAGTAGTCAGACCAAAAGGCATGACTAGGTTCTCATAATGTCCCTCCGGCGTGTTAAACGCCGTTTTCCACTCATCCCCCTCTTTTATCCTAATCAGATTATACGCCCCCCTGAGATCCAATTTAGAAAACCATTTGGCGCCAACAATTTGGTTGAAGAGATCAGGAATAAGAGGGAGTGGATACGGATCTCGAACAGTAATCCGATTAAGTTCGCGGAAATCCAAGCAAGGGCGTAGGCCTCCATCTTTCTTCACAAAGAAGAACCCCGCGGCTACTGGGGAAGATGAAGGTCTAATATGCCCTTTGGCCAGACTTTCAGAAATATAATCTTTCATAGCCTGCCTCTCAGGACCAGAAAGATTATACAACCTAGCTTTAGGCAACTTAGCATCAGGAAGGAGATTAATAGAGCAGTCATACACGCGATGAGGAGGCAACTCCTGACACCCCTCCTCAGAGAAAACATCCCCAAAATCCTCCAAAAAAGGAGGCAATGTACTAGGCACGACCGCACTGATGACTGTGTTCATGCAGTTGCTTTTGCAAAACTCACCCCATTGGCTTATTTCTCTGGACTGCCAATTAATCACAGGGTTATGTTTAACCAACCAAGGAAGTCCCAACACAATGGGAGTAGGTAGACCCTCCAACACATAACAAGATAATTGTTCCCTATGTATTGCCCCTACCCGAAGGTCAATGTTATGAACCTCATGAACAAAGCTACCTTGGCCGAGAGGCCTGGCGTCAATGGAGAATATAGGGATCGGTTTGACCAATACACTCAGATGCATACCTTGAGCCTGAGCAAACTGAGCGTCAACCAGATTAGCCCCGGAACCACTATCAAGAAGAACAGACCAATCTCTCCACTCTCGTACCAACTACCACCTCCACTGGTACAAGGAACTGAGAAGAACTGGCGGATGAAATACATACTCCCAGGTTGTCGTCCACCACACAACCTGGGATTAACAGTTTTCCGGCGACTTTTGGCTCAACAAGGCACGGGATGGACATTCTCCAACAAAATGTCCCTCTTTCCCGCAGAAAAAACATCTTCTAGTCCTGCGGCGTACCGCCAATCCCCTCCTACGAAATGATGTCCCTCCCAACTGCATAGGCTCATCTGAACAGACAAGGGGAACCTCAACATAAGGGACTTTAGTGGTAGGTGGAGAAACAACAGGGAGTGGGGTTACCTCACCCCTCTCCCGAAGCCGTCTATCAGTACGGATAGCTAAGGCCATAGCAGCCTCCAGAGAAGGAGGAGACTCATACTGAGCCAAAACGTCTTTTAATTTATCAGAAAGCCCATGACAAAACTGGCTCCTAAGAGCTGGGTCATTCCACTGAGTATCTGTGGCCCATCTACGAAACTCAGAAGCAAATTCCTCTGCCGGACGATCTCCCTGCTGTATCTTACGTAATTTTGTCTCAGCAAGAGAGACCCGATCTGGGTCATCATATACCAATCCCAGGGCAGTAAAAAATTGATCTACAGACAGTAGAGCCGGGGATCCCGGAGGAAGGGAAAATGCCCAGGATTGAGGGTCCCCTTGCAGAAGTGAGATAACAATTCCCACTCTCTGCTCCTCACTCCCTGATGATCGAGGCCGAAGCCGAAAATACAATTTACATGCCTCCCGGAAGGTGAAAAATTTGTCTCGCCCACCAGTGAACCTGTCCGGGAGAGCAACCTTAGGTTCAACTCTGGTTTGCTCCAGGGGAGACAAAACTTTGGACTTAATGTCCGTCAGCTCCATGGATAATCCCTGCAACTGCAGAGCCAGCTGGGCTACTGGATCCATGGTAACTGGAGATAATTTTTATGGCCAGTGAAAATGTCACGCTGTCTAATGATATGTATACAATGTCAGTAAACTATTAATACAGGAACAACACTCTATACAACAACAAGTATAGCAACATCAGCATGTAAGTATAGAATAGATTTACCTGACACGATATCTGCTGAACTCAGGGTTAATCTTGAGGACTTGATGAGCTGAAACAGGAAAGAGGTGGACCGGGATCTAACCTGACCCTAAACTGGGGTCCTAACTAATCCCTCACCTTGGAGGTACTGATAATGGTTCAGAGGTCCAAGTCACCAACCTAACCCTGTCTCCTATCAGACCCTGAACCCTGTAATCAGTCCTAAGAAGGATCCTGACTACCACCAAAGGGATATGGGCTGATCTTAGCTAAATACACAGATTTGACATATAAGACAGACAGGATAACACTCGCTTGCATACACACTCAAACACCAAAGGAACATAAATGGTCTGGGAAATAAACTCTAACCAAGTTGAGCTTAGAACAACTAAGGAGCTCACAACTAAAGTCTATACAGATTCATTCCTATCTGTGGTCTGCATGAATGTTTCACTGGCAACTCCCCAAGCAGACAACCAGGAATTTAAAGGAAACCAATCAACAAATAATCAATTGCAGCCGGGAGAAACTGCACCCAGTCCCAGCACCGAGCACAGACAGAATTAACTCCCTAGCTGCCAAACACAAAGAAACAGCAGCTCAGCTGTGAGAAGTCAAAATGTGCAACCGCGACGATCTTCGTGGCAATGCACACATGACAGATCCTTATAGGCTCGGGCCCCTGTGTCCGGTATTTCTTGCTGAGGGGAGCTATTAATGCTCACTGATCCCTCCAATTCCACTTGCCTTCGGCCTACCTGGGTCCTACTAAGATCACACATGCCGGCAGTTGGTAGTCGGCCTCTTCGCCGCTCTTTAAGCGTCGGCACGCTTCCTTGTGAGTTACTCTTCAGAATCTGCTCTGACTAGCTCTCTGCAGGACGAGCTCTCAACTTCACTGAGCTAAACTCCTCTCCTCTGGTGTCCTGAGGAGATCTGAGATCTAACTTCATCTGATTTCATCTCATCTGAGGCAAACTGAAACTAAACTTGTTTTTATATGCCTAACACAGCTCCCTCTGCTGGTCTTTTAGGATGAGCTGCGTGTGTGTATGTGTCATGACCTCTAGTGGAATCTTCCTTTAGTGCATCCTTCTGGAAGATATGGATCCAGTCACAGCTGGGCTCCACATTCCCCCCTAGTAGAACTCAGCACTCCGGGGCTGAAATACAAAAACAGGTAACAGAACAATAACATATCAGAAAACAATTCTTCCTTTACAGGAGGTAAGGCACTCTTGAACTGTTGCATAAACGGAACTGATCAATTATGTACAATGAGGGATTGAGGAATTGAGCAACCATAAAAGTCCCAGTCTCTTTTGAAAAGGATGCTCAAAATAGGGGTGGAGAAAACAAGTAGAAATAATGTCCATACAGCATATTATAAGCAAACATATATACATTTATATATAATGACTTTAAACAATTATTTACATTTGCCAAAGGCTAAACTAATCTCTGAACCTAGCAGGGATGTGTCCTTTTGTGCTACGTTCTGATCTGCGTGGTGCAATGACCTGTGAGGTAGCAGTTTCCTTGTTTGTTCTATGTGAGAGTGAATTATAGAATTGTCTCAACCTCCCTACTGGACTGGCAAGCACACTGTGAGCTGAGTGAACCGGTGCAACTTCTGCAGGGGATCCTTCTTCCTGAGGTTCAATTTCTTGGGATTCTGCTTCTTGTGGTTCCACTGGTTGAGGTTCCGCCGGAACAGGTCCTTCTGGAACTGACTCTACTGGCACAATTGGTGCAACTGAATGTAGAGATTCTTCTTGTGGTTGATAGAATTGCAGCACGGGGATGATTACAACTTCCCCAATTCTGGGCCAATCTGCGGGGAAATCTCCCAAATCTGTATGTATAACTGCTTCATCACTCTCTTCCTGATTGACAGCAGGTTCTTCCTCACGAAGCTTTAATGGGTCCGGACACAACTTTAGATGGTCTCTAGACACAGTTGCAGTTGTTTTTCCCCCATCCTTGCTTATTATGCACGTTTTCTTGTTATCAAACCTTGAACTCTGTATGATGTAGGGCTCTCTTTCCCACTGATCGTCGAGTTTGTGTAGCCTCCTTTTTCTTTTCAGTACGATTTCACCAGGTGCGAAAGGTTCAGCTGGCGCACTTTTATTGTAGCGATCTGCTTGTTTATCCCTTCCTCGATTGAGACTTTCCTCAACACAGGTCTGTACTTTTCTGTACTGTTCCTGTCTGTTTGTGTCCCAGTCTCCAGTAGTTACATCCGCCTCGGGTTCTACAACACCAAGCTCTAGATCCATGGGCAGCTTTCCTGGTCTTGCCCGCATGAGATAGGCTGGGGTGCAGTTGGTGGAACTCACCGGTATATGGTTGTACAGGTCTACCAGGTCAGGTAGCAAGTCTGGCCACCGATTTCTTTCCTCCAGTGGTACAGTTTTCAGTAAGTCAATGACGATGTGATTCATCTTCTCACAAAGTCCATTGGTTTGGGGTGGTACGGTGTAGTTCTTATCTTCTTACACCCGTACAAGTGACAGAACTCTTTGAATAATTCGGCCTCAAAGGCTGGGCCTTGATCAGTTAGCACCTGTTCCGGATATCCGTGTGGTCTACAGAAATGTGTTATGTTTCGGTAGCTGAGGAGAGCAGGCAAAAAGGCAATACACCAGAGCAGTTGGAATCTATGAGATTGCAGTACCCTGACTAACCACCACAACTAGAGGCAGCCGTGGAGCGTTCCTACGTTGGTCCTAGACGCCTCGTCACAGCCTGAGAAACTAACTACACCTAAAGACAGAAACAGGAAAGCTATCTGCCCCGGAGCAGAACCCCAAAGATAATAGAAAGCCCCCAAACATGTAATGGCGGTTAGACAAGAGGAAATACTGACACAGAAAGAAAATAGTATGAGCAAACGCTGGGGCCCAAACTATCTAAATAGAAAAGGATAGGAAGGGTACTTACTGCAATCCCAGAAAACCCTGAAAAGCACCAACTCTACTAATTTCAAAATCACCTGAGATCACACGACCTCTACCACCTAAATTAGTTCTCTGGTGTAACAAAATCAAAACAGCAGCCACTGAAAAAACTGGAAAAAGCAAAAGAACAAAACTCAGTGGCTGAACTAAACTGAGAGGGCAGAAGCCCCCGGAGGGGACCCTGAAGGCCCCCAAAGAAGTGCAGTACAAAATGCAAAAATATAGCACAAACACAAAAGAAGCAAAAGTCTTATCTGTAAGCAGGAGATGCAGACACGACACAGCAGGCTACAAGGGAAACTGGAATGAAGGATTCAGACCAGAACAATTGATCACCGGCAACCCTGATGGGAAAATGACTCCCTTATATAAGACCAGTCAGTAACACCTGATTCCCAGTCCTCACAATCTTCACTAGCACCGCTTGTAACCACCAGAGGGAGCCTCTGCTCAGAACTCATCTCAAACCCATTCACAACAGTACCCCCCCCCTTGAGGAGGGGTCACCGAACCCTCATTTGAGCAACCAGGTCGGTCAGGATGAGTTCTATGATACGCACGGATAAGTCTCCTAGCATGGATGTCCGAAGCAAACACCCAAGAATTGTCTTCCTGACCATAACCTCTCCATTTAACCAAATACTGGAGTTTCCGTCTAGAAAAACGAGAATCCAATATTTTCTCAACCACATACTCCAGATTGCCCTCAACCAAAACAGGGTCAGGAGGCACAGCAGCAGGAACCACTGGCTCAACAAACCTCTTCAACAAGGACTTGTGGAACACGTTATGCATCTTAAATGTCCCTGGAAGAAGCAAACGAAAAGAAACAGGATTAATAATCTCCATGATCTTATAAGGTCCAATGAACCTAGGCTTAAATTTAGGAGATGCTACTCTCATAGGAATATTCTTTGAGGACAACCAGACCAAGTCCCCCACTTTAAACCGAGGACCAACAGTCCTATGCCGGTTAGCAAACCGCTGGGCCTTCTCCTGAGAGAGGGACAACCTCTCCACTACCTGGTCCCAAATCTGTTGCATACGGTCCACAACAGAGTCAACACCTGGACAGACAGAAGCCTCCGTCTGTCCTGAAGAAAATAGAGGGTGAAACCCAGAATTACAGAAAAACGGAGACATCAAAGTGGCAGAGCTAGCCCTATTATTAAGAGCAAATTCAGCCAAAGGCAAAAAAGAGACCCAGTCATCCTGATCAGCAGACACAAAGCATCTTAGATAAGTCTCCAATGTCTGGTTTGTTCTCTCAGTTTGACCATTGGTCTGAGGATGAAATGCCGAGGAGAAAGACAATTGAACACCCAGTTTAGAACAAAAAGTCCTCCAAAATCTGGAAACAAACTGGACTCCTCTGTCAGACACAATGTTCTCAGGAATGCCGTGTAAACGAACCACGTGCTGAAGGAACAACGGCACCAATTCAGAGGAGGAAGGCAACTTAGGTAATGGCACAAGATGTATCATTTTGGAAAACCTATCACAAATTACCCAGATGGTGGTCATTCTCTGAGAAACAGGAAGATCGGAAATGAAATCCATAGAGATATGGGTCCATGGTCTCTTGGGCACAGGCAATGGCATCAACAAACCACTAGAGCGAGAGCAAGGCTTGGAGCGAGAGCAAGTCCCGCAGGACTGCACAAATTCCCTGACATCACGAGACAAGGTAGGCCGCCAAAAGGACCGACTAACCAAGTCTCTGGTACCAAAAATTCCGGGATGCCCAGCCAATGCGGAACAATGAATCTCAGACATCACACTCCTCTTCCACTGGTCCGGGACAAACAATTTTCCAACAGGGCAGCGCTCGGGCCTATCCTCCTGACACCCCTCCAGAGCAAGTCTCAAATTGGGCGAGATGGCGGAAAGAACTACACCCTCCTTCAAAATAACAGAGGGATCAGATAGCTCAGGAGAGTCCGCAAGGAAACTCCTCGAGAGGGCATCCGCCTTAACATTCTTAGTGCCAGGAAGAAAGGAAACCACAAAATTAAAACGTGTGAAAAACAAGGCCCACCTGGCCTGTCTAGGATTGAGTCGCTTGGCAGATTCCAGATAGACCAGATTCTTATGGTCCGTAAGGACCACCACCTGATGTTTGGCTCCCTCCAGTCAATGTCTCCACTCTTCAAAAGCCCACTTCATGGCCAATAACTCCCGATTACCCACGTCATAATTACGTTCAGTAGGAGAAAATTTTCGAGAGAAAAAGGCACAAGGGTTACATTTAGAGGTCTCTGGATCTTTTTGGGACAAAACGGCACCTGCCCCAATTTCAGAGGCATCAACCTCCACCTGAAATGGCAGAGAAACATCAGGCTGCCGTAGAACAGGAGCAGAAGTGAATCTCTGCTTAAGTTCCTGAAATGCAGAGACTGCCTCAGGAGGCCAATTCACCACATCAGAACCCTTTCTGGCCAAATCAGTTAATGGTTTAACAATAACCGAGAAATTACCAATAAATTTACGATAAAAATTGGCAAAACCCAAAAATCTCTGAAGAGCCTTTAATGAAGTAGGTTGGACCCAATCACAGATGGCCTGAACCTTGACCGGGTCCATTTCAATAACAGATGGGGACAAAATTAATCCCAGAAATGAGATCCTCTGTACGCCAAAAAGACACTTTGATCCCTTCACATACAGAGCATTCTCTCTCAAAATCTGGAATACAGTTCGAACATGTTTCACATGAGAGTCCCAGTCATTGGAAAAAATCAAGATATCATCCAAATAAACAATCAGAAATTTATCCACAAAATCCCTGAAAATGTCATTCATGAAGGACTGGAAGACGGAAGGAGCATTAGTGAGCCCAAAGGGCATCACTAGGTACTCAAAATGCCCTTCAGGGGTATTGAATGCCGTCTTCCATTCATCCCCGTGCTTAATGCGAATAAGGTTATACGCCCCCCTGAGGTCAAGCTTGGTAAACCAAGTAGCGTTTTTCACCCTGGAAAACAGGTCAGAAATCAAGGGTAACGGGTATTGATATTTCACAGTAATATTGTTCAAGAGACAATAATCAATACACGGCCTTAATGAACCATCTTTTTTGGCCACAAAGAAAAAACCGGCACCTAAGGGTGAAGAGGATGGTCTGATATGACCCTTCTCCAATGATTCCTTGATATAAGACCGCATAGCGTCATGTTCAGGTACAGACAAGTTAAAAAGGCGACCTTTAGGGAATTTACTACCCGGCACTAATTCAATAGCGCAGTCATAGCTCCTATGGGGAGGCAAGGATGCAGATTTACTTTCGCTAAACACATCAGAAAAATCAAACAAAAAGTCAGGAACATCCTGAGCCTGGGGGGAGGCAGAAAAAACAGGAGTGTTGGTATTAACACATTGGCAGCCCCAACTGGTTACAGACACAGATTTCCAATCCAAAACAGGATTATGAGACTGTAACCAAGGGAAACCCAGCACGATAATGTCATGCAGATTATATAGAACCAAAAATTTGCAGCACTCCCAGTGATCAGGTTCAACCCTCATTATCACCTGAGTAGAAAACTGGGGTTTATTCTCAGCCAAAGGGTAGAATCGATCCCCAGTAGGGGAATAGACTTCTGTAGGGGTATCAAGGGAAACCCACAACGTTTAGCAAAATCATAATCCATCAGGTTAATAGCTGCTCCAGAATCAACGAAAGCCTGAGCAGAAAATGAGGACAGAGAGCATATCAGAGTGACAGTTAATAAAAACTTAGTCTGAACACTACCCAAGACAACTGAGCGTGCAAAACGTCTTCCCCGCTTAGGGCAGACTGAAATAGCATGAGAGGCATCACCACAGTAGAAACATAACCCATTGCGCTTTCGAAACTCATGACGCTGTGCCCCAGACACCACTCTATCACACTGCATGGGTTCAGAAGCTGGTTCACAAGGCAACACCATTCCACGCATACTTCTCCGCTCACGCAAACGTCTGTCAATTTGAATCGCTAATGACATAGAATCATTGAGACCAGAGGGGACAGGGAATCCCACCATAACATCCTTTACATTATCTGACAGACCCTTCCGGAAAAGGGCCGCCAAAGCGTCGTCATTCCATTTGGTCAGGACTGCCCACCTACGGAATCTCTGACAGTATAACTCAGCGTCATCAAGCCCCTGATTTAATGCCAACAAGGTTTTTTCAGCTTGATCAGTGACATTAGGCTCATCGTACAATAACCCCAAAGCCTGAAAAAACGCATCAACATCACTCAAAACAGGATCCCCAGGTATCAGGGAAAAAGCCCAATCCTGAGGATTGCCGCGCAGGAGAGAGATGATAATTTGAACCTGCTGCGCTGCATTTCCTGAGGACTTAGATTTTAAGGCAAAAAACAATTTACAATTATTTTTGAAATTCTGAAACTTAGCTCGATCCCCTAAAAACAAATCTGGCATGGGATCCTAGGTTCCACAACAGGCAACCTAGCAAGATATGCAGCAATATCTGAACCTCAGTGGCAAGCTGATCCACACGGCCAGACAACCGTGCAAACTCCATTGGGAGAAAAGATCCTTCCCAGCACCCAGAGATACAGAGGGAAAAAAAAAAAAATGCAACAAACAGAAAAATATCTCTGACAACTCTGACAACCTTTTTTCTTTCACAATATTTTTCCCTTCTGTGAGTACCATACAATTTTCAATTTTTTAGGCCGGTGATACTGTTATGTTTCGGTAGCTGAGGAGAGCAGGCAAAAAGGCAATACACCAGAGCAGTTGGAATCTATGAGATTGCAGTACCCTGACTAACCACCACAACTAGAGGCAGCCGTGGAGCGTTCCTACGTTGGTCCTAGACGCCTCGTCACAGCCTGAGAAACTAACTACACCTAAAGACAGAAACAGGAAAGCTATCTGCCCCGGAGCAGAACCCCAAAGATAATAGAAAGCCCTCAAACATGTAATGGCGGTTAGACAAGAGGAAATACTGACACAGAAAGAAAATAGTATGAGCAAACGCTGGGGCCCAAACTATCTAAATAGAAAAGGATAGGAAGGGTACTTACTGCAATCCCAGAAAACCCTGAAAAGCACCAACTCTACTAATTTCAAAATCACCTGAGATCACACGACCTCTACCACCTAAATTAGTTCTCTGGTGTAACAAAATCAAAACAGCAGCCACTGAAAAAACTGGAAAAAGCAAAAGAACAAAACTCAGTGGCTGAACTAAACTGAGAGGGCAGAAGCCCCCGGAGGGGACCCTGAAGGCCCCCAAAGAAGTGCAGTACAAAATGCAAAAATATAGCACAAACACAAAAGAAGCAAAAGTCTTATCTGTAAGCAGGAGATGCAGACACGACACAGCAGGCTACAAGGGAAACTGGAATGAAGGATTCAGACCAGAACAATTGATCACCGGCAACCCTGATGGGAAAATGACTCCCTTATATAAGACCAGTCAGTAACACCTGATTCCCAGTCCTCACAATCTTCACTAGCACCGCTTGTAACCACCAGAGGGAGCCTCTGCTCAGAACTCATCTCAAACCCATTCACAACAGAAATGAGTCTGGAACGTCTTTGCAGCTGTCTCTGCCGTCAGATCTTTGACAGGGGCGACCACCAGGAATCTGGAGTAGTGATCCACCATAGTCAGGGCATAGGAATATCCTGACCGGCTGGGTGACAACTTCACATGGTCCAGGGCCACGATTTCCAAAGGGCGAGTCATCTGGATGGGCTGCAGGGTGCCTTCTGACTGCTGTAGTCTTTTCGTCTGAGGCCACAGGGTCCACAGTTCCGGCACCACTTCTCGATTGAGCTGCGCATCCCTACCCAGTAGAACCGACACTTCAACAGGGTCTCCAGCTTTTTCCAGGCAAAGTGTCCCGCTTGATCGTGGTAGGCTTCTAACACCATCTGGATGTCTGCTCTGGGAACTACTATCTGCCAGACCATTTCATGGGTCCTCGGGTTGACATATCTCCTGCACAGCTTCTCACGGTAGATGAACAACCGGCTTCTTTCATTGCACAGCTGCCTTGCTGGTAGGGGCGCGTCCTTCTCCAAGGAGGAACCTTCCTGGTTTATCAGCTCCTTGATACGGCTGACCACTGGATCGCTGTCCTGAGTCTCTTTCCAGCTGTGGTGAGGTAAAAGATTTAACGTCTTATCACGCGGTCTCCTGCTGGCTTGTTGCTCGTAGATCACCCCATTCTGGTGGAAGGCAGGTAGTTCAATCTCTTCCAGATCATCCACTTCCTCTTCGGTGTCTGATTCATGAGGTATCCTGGACAGGGCATCAGCATTGGCATTCTTGCGGCCCGCCCAGTACTTAATTGTGAATTGATAATTTGACAGTCGAGCCATCCATCGTTGTTCCATGGCTCCCAACTTAGTTGTTTCAAGATGCGTCAAGGGTTGTTGTCAGTGTAGGCAGTGAACTTGCTGGAGGCCAAATAGTGTTTAAACCTCTCCGTGATGGCCCAGACCAGTGCCAGGAACTCCAACTTGAAGCTACTATAGTTCTCTGGGTTTCTTTCGGTCGGGCGGAGCTTCCTGCTAGCATAGGCGATGACTTTCTCCAGGCCATTTTGCTTCTGACTGAGGACTGCTCCCAATCCTTCGTTGCTGGCATTAGTATACAGCAGGAACGGCTGGCTGTAGTCAGGGTAAGCTAGGATCTCATCACCTGTCAGAATCTCCTTCATTTCCTTGAATGCTTCTGCTTGTTCTTTACCCCAGTGGAAGGGAGAATTTCTGCTCTTGAGGGACTGTCCCACCAGGAGGTCTTGCAGAGGCGCTGCTTTCTTGGTGTAGTCCTTCACAAACCTCCGGTAGTACCCTGTAAGTCCCAGGAACTATTGCACCTCCTTAAGATTTTTCGGCTCCGGCCATTTCTGGATGGCGGTGATCTTTTCAGGATCTGGCGCTACTCCTTCTGAGTTGACAATATGTCCCAGATACTGTACCTTCTGTTTGAGCAGATGGCACTTTGAAGGCTTCAGTTTCATCCCATACTTGGACAGTGACTCGAATACCTCCGCCTGGTGCTTCAAGTGATCTTCATACGTTTTGGAGTATACGATGACGTCGTCCAGGTACAGCAACACAGTTTCAAAGTTGAGGTGTCCCAGGCAGCTCTCCATCACTCTCTGGAACGTTCCAGGGGCGCTACTGAGTCCAAACGGCATTCTGTCAAACTCACAGAGTCCCATCGGGGTGGTGAAAGCCGTCTTCTCTCGATCCTCCTCAGCCACAGCTACTTGCCAGTACCCACTAGTGAGGTCAAGGGTGGAAAAGTAGTTAGCAGTTTTTAGTGCAGCTAAGGATTCTTCAATGCGTGGTAATGGGTATGCATCTTTATGTGTAATGCGATTTATTTGTCTGTAATCTACACACATTCGCATGCTTCCATCCTTTTTCCTGACTAAGACTAGAGGTGCTGCCCAGGGACTGCAACTATCCCTTATCACCCCTGCTTCCTTCATATCACGCAACATCTCCTTGGCTTTCTGGTAGTGTGCTGGTGGTATAGGCCTGTACCGTTCTTTGATGGGAGGATGATTGCCTGTGGGGATGTGATGTTGAACCCCTTTAATTGTCCCAAAGTCGAGCGGGTGTTTGCTGAATACCTGAGCATACTCTTGAACTACCCGGTATACTCCTTGTTTCTGGTGGGCTGGAGTGGTGTCTGTCCCAACATGGAGCTGCTGACACCAATCCTCCACCTGGGTGGTCGGATCGTTATCCTCCACTGGTTGTGGGGAGGTTAAGGGCTCCGCTGGGTGAATGGAGTTATTATCCACTGCATGTAACTTAGCAACAGTGGCATAACGTGGTAATTTGACTTCATCTTCTCCCCAGTTGAGAAGACGCACTGGCACCCTCCCATTATGTACCTCCACTACCCCTCTGGCAGTCAAGAGTGTAGGTCTGTGTTCTGAACAATGGGGCTCTACTACTGCTTGGTAGTTCTGTCCTCTCAGACCTATTGCTGCTCTACACCAAATAAGCATTTCACTCATTGGGGGTATCACAATGGGGTTCGGGTCTGTCACCCGTACATTACCAATCTCACCACCGGTCAGTTTCACTTGCTGCTGGCACATCAGGGTTCGGATCTCCCTCCGGATCTCTCCCTTTTGCCTTGGTCTGGCAATTTCGGCGAGCTGTTGGAGTAAAAACACAACCTCCTCCAAACAGTTACTAATTATGTTAGTGCCTAAAACCACATTCAACCCATTTTCCTCATTAACAGTCTTCACTACAAGAAGTCCCTGATTCTTTAGCTCCACTCTCCCCACCTTTACGTCTACATCTTTAGCCCCCCGTAATTCAAGATGGAGACCATTAGAGGCGTATACGGTAAAGTCAGGGTTTGGGGGTTGGAGACTGTCACTGGACCAGTACTTGTTGTAGAGAACATCAGGTATAATGGTTACCTGGGATCCAGTGTCCAGCAGGGCAGGGAGTGCGATCCCGTCCAGTATGATGGACAGGTATGGCCTTCCTCCTACAAACCTGCGATTCCAGTCTGAGGGGCCTGAGGAGTCTATTCCTGGGGGTTGGCCCTCGGACCCAGGATTTGCTCGTTTAAAGGACACCGACGTGCTGGGTGACCTTCTCTGTGGCAGCGGTAGCAGATGATCTCTCGGCAAGGATGAGGCTGGTCGCGGGTCCTTCCAGGGGGTGGCGTTGTCCTCCTCCGGTGGGGCGATGTCCTCCCTCTCCTCCGGCGCATCCAAGGGACATTCGCCGGGCAGTCAGCCAGCAGAATCTTTCCTTCTTCCGTCGACAGTTGCAGGGCACTCATTACAGTGGCCAGGTTTTTGGTCAGCTGGCGCACTTCTGAGCACAGGCAGTCCAGCTCAGTAGGGGGCGCCTCCTGCGTTTTGGCTTCCGCAACCAGCGGGGAAAAGGTGGATGCTGTTGGCTTTAGGGTGGTTTCACTTGGGTGACACTGGGTTGCCATCTGGGTGTCTCCAGAGGTCGCAGTCCTTTTATAGCCATATCCTTAAGGGCATCAAAGGTAGCATCAGGATGATCCAAGGACCACCAGTGCACAGTCCTGCTTTCCGCTTGAGACCTCAGTCCCCGCACAAATTGTTCCTTTAACATTTTATTTTCATTGGTGACACTTATAGGGTTAACTTGTTTAAGAGCTCGCAGGGCCCCTTGTAGCCGGCAAGCATAGTCTCTAATGCTGTCATCTGATTTCTGGGAACATTGATAAAACCTCATCCGGAGTTCTGTTTCAGTGCGGTCTTCAAAGATAGTCTGTAGCTTTAAGAAAATTGCAAGCACTGACTCCTGGTCTGCAGCTGTCCAAGTCTCTACCTCTCTCTCAGCAGCACCAGTTAATTGCCCTACTACCACTGCAGCTCTTTGCTTTTCTGTCATAGGGTAGATGTCCATTATGCTGCATATTTTTCGCTTGAACCCTGACAGGGTGTCTGGCTTGCCGCTGTACTGAGGGAGCCACTTCGCTCCAGGCATGTATGGCAGCGTTAGCGGTACTATTGGGACCACAGGACCAGGTGAGGGGCCTGGATTTCTATCCTGCGCTGCAGCGCCAAGTGGTAAGTCATTGGGGTTGTCGGCCTGGGCCGCGCTGTCGGCTTGCTGCTGCGACATATCTGCGCCCCCCTAGTTAATTGTGGCCTACCTTCTCTGAAGGCTGCAGCTCTGCAGGCACAGCGGTGGAGAAAGGACCTGTGTCGCTGGCGCTCTGACGTCAGAGCGTTCACTGGAGCTCTCCACAGGACCTGCCGCCGCGTCAGCGTTGGGGGCGTGTTTAGGACTCAGCGCGCTTTTGCAGGTACGCCCACTAGTTTTCGCGCTGCGGCGCTGCAAATGGGCAAGGGGAAATCTTCACCACTATATACAACAGTCTTTTTGCAAGGCACACAGTACCCGGTGGCAACGGGCACAAATTACTCCGTTGCTGCGGGCACGAAATCCTGTTTGTGACGCCAGATAAAGATGATGCGCACGTACCAGGGCTTTGGGGTACTCGGCACCGAGCCCGTTGATGTCTATGGGGGATGTCACGGGTAGCACAGCTTGGTCCGTGCCCTGGGCGCTCACCGTAATGTGGGATATTTACAGGGGATGATGGAGTGTTCGTATAGTTTGTCGTGACGCCACCTGTAGTATCTGGTCAGGGTGACCAGCGCTGCTATACAAATACTCTGGAAGGGATGGTGTTGGGCAGCTAGATGGTAGGTCTTCTACAGGCAAGACGGTGTCCTTCCAGGGCAGATAGAAATAGGAGGATGCAGGACAGGTGGGGATCCCGCCGTCAGAGACAATAAGGGGAACACACACAAAAGTCAGTTTGGTACCTTTACTGTAGAAATGGCAGGTACTCCCCGGAGCACGATAGGGCGAAGGATGCACATCCAGATTCCTCCACTGGTAGGTGTATGGCCTCCTGTCCTCTGCCGTTACACAATAAAGTCCTGACCTGCTTATAGCTAGGTTTAACTTGATCTCTGTCCTATACCTGGCTGACTTTGTGGTTGGACCTTCTCTCTGGCAGGACAGGGTCCTTGATGGCTGGCCGAGCCGGACTCCGTCCTCCTGATCCTGTTACGTATCAACTCTGTGGTACTCCTGGGACTTGTAGTCCTCCAGGAACTCCGGTGTTCTCCTAATAGGTCGTGGAGATCCTTATAGGCTCGGGCCCCGGTGTCCGGTATTTCTTGCTGAGGGGAGCTATTAATGCTCACTGATCCCTCCAATTCCACTTGCCTCCGGCCTACCTGGGTCCTACTAAGATCACACACGCCGGCAGTTGGTAGTCGGCCTCTTCGCCGCTCTTTAAGCGTCGGCACGCTTCCTTGTGAGTTACGCTTCAGAATCTGCTCTGACTAGCTCTCTGCAGGACGAGCTCTCAACTTCACTGAGCTAAACTCCTCTCCTCTGGTGTCCTGAGGAGATCTGAGATCTAACTTCATCTGATTTCATCTCATCTGAGGCAAACTGAAACTAAACTTGTTTTTATATGCCTAACACAGCTCCCTCTGCTGGTCTTTTAGGATGAGCTGCGTGTGTGTATGTGTCATGACCTCTAGTGGAATCTTGCTTTAGTGCATCCTTCTGGAAGATATGGATCCAGTCACAGCTGGGCTCCACACATTCCTCCCCCCCGGCTCACAGCGCTCACCCCCCAGCGCACAGCCCTCAGCGCTCACCACACTAGCCCACAGTGCACACCCCCAGCCCACAGCGCTCACCCCCCCAGCCCACAGCACTCACCCCCCCAGCCCTCACCCCTTCCAGCACACAGCGCTCATCCCCCCAGCCCTCAGCGCTCATCCCCCAGCACACAGTGCTCATCCCTCCAGCCCACCGCGCTCACCCCCCAGCCCACAGCGCTCACCCCCCGGCCCTCAACGCTCACCACCCATCATCATAGATATACTCCCCTCCTCCTGCTGCAGCTCTGAAGGTCCAGCGCCGACATCCTGTTCCTGTATGAGGGCGCGGTCACACGTGGGTATCGTTCCTTAAGCTCATGAATATGGACGCCACGCCTATGAGAGTGGAGTGGCGTCCATATTCATGAGCTTAATACAGTGCCAGGAGTGACCGCTCGCTCAGTACAGGAATAAGATATCGGTGCTGGACGGTGGAGCTGCAGCAGGAGGTGAGTATGATGATGGTGGGTGAGGGAAGCAAGGGGAGGGCCTACTCCCCGGACCAAAAAAAAAAATTCTTGCTCAGGTGCCGCCCCCCCGCAGAGTCCCGCCCTAGGCACGTGCCCACGAGTGCCTAGTGGCAAATACGGCCCTGGTTATCTCTGATAGCTACTGTCATGACTCTGTTGTCGGCTGTCCCGGGACGAGGGACTTCTTTCCTGTCCTTAATGCAAGATCACCCTAGCTCACCCTGTTTCCTGGATTACTTCTGATAGTGAAGACGCCAGGGGCCACATATCTTGCCTTAGCTTCTGAGGGGAGTGGTAGTGTACCTTAATACACCAAAAATACTAACGAGGTAATATGAACAGGGATAAAGGAAAATACCACTCATACAAAATATACTCACACAAACAAGAGAGGTATACACCGGGGAGTGGAGGATGGAGTAAACCCAAAGTAGGAGAACAAGGGGAATTAGCACACATGCAAAATCTAGCAACAGTCTCTAATAAATCCACCAAACACCTCAAAAAAACAACCACCAACCAACAACCTCCAGACATGCAGCAAAAGCTACTCTGACAATGAGTATTTTTTGAGTAGAGATTGATGAAACACATTATGGATCCTAAAAGTGGGAGACAAAGCAAGACGGAATGCCACGAGATTGACGACGGTCAGAATTTTATAAGGGCCGAAGAACGTCAGACCCAGATTCAAGAGGGAACCTTCTTATATTTCGACCCGATCTTCCTCAAATTATCATGAACCCCTTGTCACATAGACATAATTGATGATGAAAACCATTCTTCAGGTATTCCAGAAGAACAATTCCTATTAAATCAGCTGAACTGAGGATGAATGCCCCGAAAAAAAGGGGACTTACCAGTAGACTCATGATGACGATTATTTACTGCTAATTCAGCTAGAGGTAAGTAGGTAACCCAATCCTCCTGATTCTTAGACACAAAACACCAAAAATAAGTCTCAAGATTCTGGTTAACCCGTTTAGTTTTCCCATTAGACTGTGAGTGATTTGCTGTAGAGAACGACAGATGAATCGCTAAACGAGTGCAAAAAATTTGGAAATAAACTGCACCCCTCGATCAGAAACAATATCGGTAGGGATCCCATGTCATTTTACAATCTCTCTAATGAAAATTTGAGCCAAGGTCTTGGCATTAGTTAAAGCAGTTTATTCACATTAGTGGTAACAAAAAGTGACAATATGTACCACGGAATGGTATATAAAATGCAACAAATCTTTATTAGACTAAAATCTTCAAGATGCAACAAAATTACATAGAAATATACAAGAAAGGTACAGAACACAAAAAAAAACATAAAAAGAGGGATGGTCAGTTCATAGGAATGAACAACAGCCAGGAGCCATCTGGACAATTGTGCACAGAATACCTCTGAAGCTGACAGCTATAACTGGGAGACAAAAGGCCTAAGTGGATTGCGCAAAAACTCCAATTGCTACAAGTGATAGAATGACGTCCGAGCAATTCCACCAGCAGCCTTGTTTTATGTTATGAAAGATCATTAGCTTATCATTATAAGCATTTTTGAGCAGCATCATGGAGGAAATAGGAAGTGCCTGCATTCTATCACTTGTAGCAATTGGAGTTTTTGCGCAATCCACTTAGGTCTTTTGTCTCCCCAGTTATAGCTGTCTTCTTCAGAGGTATTCTGGGCACGATTGTCCAGGTGGCTACTGGTTTTTGTTAATTCCTAATTCCTATGGACTGATCGTCCCTCTTTTTTATGTTTTTTTCGTTCTGCACCTTTCTTGTATATTTCTATGTAATTTTGTTGCATTTTGAAGATTTTAGTCTAATAAAGATTTGTTACATTTTATATACCATTCCGTGGTACATATTGTCACTTTTTGTTACCAGTAATGTGAATAGATTGTTCTGTGGTATATTGACCCTTAAGGGGTATAATTGATGAAAGTGGGCATTATCCGTGATTATATTAGGTAAAGCAGGTAGCCCAATGAAATGTGACATTTTACAGGAATCTATCCACCACCACCAAAACTACAGTATTACCTGATCAGTAGAGATGAGCGACTTTCCCATTTTTAGGGTCAAGTCGGCCGACTATCGGGAAAAGTCGGGGGTCCGACTGAAACATGAAACCCAATGCAAGTCAATGGAGGAAGCAAAGTCGCCATGGAGTGGAGGACAGTAAACACACCTACAGTGCCCATTTCAATGCCAACAACATAAATTCTTATTGAATTCTTATATGAAAACTGGGGGTTATTTGGCTAAACTTGTGGGGGGGGGGGGGTAGGGCTGGCTCTCGGTTTTCATGTGACCCGGGCCAAAGAGTGTCAGTGGGCCCCTTTAACACATACCACAATTCATCATGCTCCGATACGGCACAGAAATATAGGTATAGGTATAGTACAATGAAAAATACTTCACTTCTTACATGACATGACTGATATCTATGTTAAAATCTACAATAGCTCAAAAACCGGACAGTATATTCCTCCATACAGTATTATGGCCACCACATAGTGCGCCATACAGAATAATGAGCCCCATATATTGCTCCATACAGAATAATTGGTCCCATATAATGTTCCATACAGTATATGATGAGCTCCACATACAGCTCCAGTATATGATAGTCCCCATATAATGTGCCATAAAGTATAGGATGGTCCCCATAGAGTACAAGGAGCCCCACATATTGCTCCATACAGTATAATGAGTCACATATAAAGCTCCATACAGTATATGATGGGCCCCATGTATTGCTCCATACAGAATTGGCTCCATATAATGCTCCATACAGAATAGGCCCCATATGTGCCCCATATGATGCTCCATACCCTATATGATGCCGCATAAATAATGAACCCCATATGATTCTCCAGTATATGTTGGGCCCCATGGATGATGCTCCAGTGTCTTATGGGCCAAAATAATGCTCCATATATTATGGGCCCCATTTATAATGCTCCATTGTATAATGGTCCCCGTAAATACTGCTCCAGTGTCTGTTTTCCCCTTTTAGAATGCTCCAGTACATGATGGGCCCCATGGATGCTGCTCCAGTGTCTGATCTGCCCCATTTAGAATGCTCCAATATATGATGGGCCCCATAGATGATGCTCCAGTGTCTTATGGGCTAAAATAATGCTCAATATATAATGGGCCCCATTTATAAAGCTCCATTGTATAATGGTCCTGTAACGAATGGAAGCGGAGGCAGTGTAAGGTTCCATGTATATATTCCTGAAACTCAGTTTGTTCGTCAGCCATTTTACTTTCTGTCTTGCTGCAGCTATCTTGCCCTCAGTCAAAATGGA
The DNA here is from genome assembly GCA_033576555.1 of Oophaga sylvatica. NCBI lineage: Eukaryota > Metazoa > Chordata > Amphibia > Anura > Dendrobatidae > Oophaga > Oophaga sylvatica. Next base: position 78,071 of record JARQOD010002062.1, read on the forward strand.
GTTTCCAGCTTGCATGTTCCCGCCCTGATTCTCTCCTTTGCTTCTTAAGCAGCCACAGCTGAGCAATCAGTGCTTCAGAATCTAGCCTGCAGTGAACCTGTGACTTGACTCCTGTAAGCCTTGGACCTTGTACTCCAGCTATTCTACTGAGGAACTCTGAAGCACTTGTGGACTCTGAACCCTGCTCTTTGAAAGACCCACGTTTGCATGGACTTACGGTAACAGAGAAGAAGATCCTGAATCTGTATTAGAGAGTGATTGCTGAGCTTGGATTACTCTGGCCTGCTGTGTCTCCTGTTTCTGTGTCTGCAAACTGTGTGACTATTTCTGCCAACTTGTATGAAGTAATACAGGACTTTTCTATATCAAACCTGTGACTCCTGTGTTTTCATCGCACCCAAGCACAAGACGCTATATGAACTGTACTACATACATTACAAGATTCTGAAGCCAAAACGTTAGTGTCTGCTGGGTCTGGAAGGCTGTGTCTGCTGTACTGTGGATATCAGACGTCCGGTTGTACTTTCTGTGATGACAGTGGTTGTGACTTCTCACAACCATTCCAGGTGAGCAATTCCCTTAAGTTTTTTCTTTTTGCAGTGTTACCACAGGTAATCACTATTGTTTTTTTTTTCCCTTTCTTTTCTCTTTTTTGTCTGCTGTAACTCTGGATATCAGATGTCTGGTTGAAACTTTCTGTGATGATAGTGGTTGTGACTTCTCACAACCATTCCTGGTGAGCAGTTCCCTTAATTTTTTTTTTCTCTCTGCAGTGTTGCCACAGGTGAACACTATTGTTTTTTTTCTCTCCTCTTCTTCCAGTAATCCTGTCTTAAAAGATCTGGAAAATGGAGGCCCGCATAAAGGAACTTTGCGGAGTGACTGATAATATCCTTGCAGATTTGCAGAATATAAAGACCCGTTTTACAAATCTACAGGACCTCAATAATCACAATTTGCAAGTGGTTGGACAGACTACCCAGGATTTGCGAGCCAGGATTGAGGTTCTAGAGGGGCGAGTCCAGGCTCCTGCCGTAGCCCGAGTGCTGGGATTCCCAAGTTGCCCCCTTATCGTTTTGGCGGTGAACGTGAGAAATTCAGGGGATTTATTAATCAATGCAATCTTTTTTTTTCTGCACATGCTTCACAATTTCCCACTGAACGATCTAAGGTGCTTACTATAATTATGTTGCTTACCAACAAGGCTTTAATGTGGGCAAACCCTCTGATTGAGACTGAGGATGATTGTTTGAATCACCTTGATGATTTTATTTCAGCCATGGGGCAGGTGTTTGATGACCCCAATCGAGGTGCAACAGCTGAAGCAGCCATGTTAGCTTTGCGCCAAGGTAAGCACTCGGTAGCTGAATATGCCTTGGATTTCAGGAGATAGGCCCTTGATACCACCTGGGACAGTTCCGCCAAAAAATCTATTTTTCGAAAGGGGTTATCTCCACTGATTAAGGATGAACTTGCTCGTGCCGACCCTCCCACTGCGTTAGGTGACTTTATTAACTACTGCATCCGTATTGATACTCGTCTGACTGAACGCAGGCAAGAGAGATGGTTCGAAAGCAATCGTACTAACCTTTTCCTACCTTCCTCTCCAGCTAAGGAACCTTTGAGTAGGATTACACGGGAACCTGAACCTGAACCCATGCAGGTAGACTCTTTACAACGACGGGTTAGTGATGCACGCAAGGAACATCGTTTTAAGGAGAATCTATGTTTCTATTGTGGTAAGTCAGGGCACTTCATTATAAACTGCCCCAGCCGTTCTCGTAAAACTACTGCAGCACTCATTCATTGTGAGTGTTGCGAGAGGGGATCTGTCAGGTCCGAGCCTCAGGCTCCAGAGAGATCTGCAGCAACAGATCTTGATTTCTCGGACTTAAACTCCGTTACCTCTGAGGACGTTGACTGTGTAAACGCTGCCATTTTTCAAGTTTCCTCAGCGGTGTCCCAGCTGAGTTGTAAGAAAAACAATTCTCATTGCTTTCTTTCCATCAAACTCTGGGTTGACTCAGCTTGGGTGTCTAGCTCTGCTATGATCGACTCAGGGGCAAGTGGAAATTTTATGGATGTCTCCTTTGCTCTGAAACAGGGAATACGTTCAGTGAAGAAGGCTACTCCAGTACAGATGGAAACTGTGGATGGCTCCCTGCTGACCTCTGGACCAGTGGATCAGGAAACAGAGCCTTTGAGGGTTCTTATGGGTAAAGATCATCAAGAGAAACTGTCCTTTATGCTTATCTCTTCTCCCCACTTTCCCATTATTCTAGGGCTACCATGGCTGCAGGCTCAGAATCCTACCATTAACTGGGATCCAGAGAAACAGATGAGTCCAAAAGTTTCAGCTTGCTCTGTTCCTAAAGGAATCATGTCAGTCCCTGAACTACCAGCTGTATACCAGGACTATGTGGATTTATGTGACAAGAAGAACGCTGACCAGCTTCCTCCTCACCGTCCATATGATTGTCCAATTGAATTATTGCCTGGAGCAGAGATACCTTTTGGTAAGATCTACCCCCTGGCGGGGCCCGAGCTACAGGCTTTAAAGGATTACATAGATGAAAATCTAGCCAAGGGCTTCATACGCCCCTCTTCATCTCCTGCAGGTGCACCCATCTTCTTTGTAAAGAAGAAAGATGGATCTCTGAGACCATGCGTAGACTATAGGGAACTCAATAAGGTTACTATTAGAAACCGTTATCCATTGCCTTTAATCCCTGAGTTATTGGAGAGAGTGCGACATGCCAAAATTTTTTCTAAACTAGATCTTCGTGGGGCCTATAACTTAGTCCGTATTAGACCTGGGGATGAATGGAAGACTGCATTCAGGTCACGCTATGGACACTGAATATCTAGTTATGCCTTTTGGTCTGAGTACCGCCCCAGCCACTTTCCAACACTTGGTGAATGACATCTTCAGGGATCTCCTAGATACATTCGTGGTAATTTATTTGGATGATATTCTAATTTTTTCTAACGCCACAGAGGAACATCATGGACATGTGAGAATGGTCTTGGAACGTCTAAGACAAAATCATCTTTACATCAAACTTGAAAAGTGTGAATTCCATAGGACCGAAATTCAATTTCTGGGGTATGTACTGTCTACACAAGGAATTAGTATGGATGGAAGCAAAACCCAAGCCATCAAGGATTGGCCAAGTCCTAGAAATGTGAAGGAGGTACAGCGCTTCATCGGGTTTGCCAACTTCTATAGACGTTTCATTAGAAATTTCTCTGAGGTAGTGTCACCTATCACTCAACTTACCCGGAAAGAGTCTAGGTTTTCCTGGACTCCCCAAGCCCAGGAAGCATTTTCCCATCTAAAAGATAAATTTACCACTGCACCTATCCTAGTACATCCCAACCCCGAGCTTGCCTTCATAATAGAGGTGGATGCTTCAGACTGTGCCGTTGGAGCTATACTCTCTCAGAGAACAGGTGAGAAGAATGTCTTGCATCCCTGTGCCTTCTTTTCCCAGCAGTTGTCTTCGGCTGAGAGGAACTACGATGTGGGCAATAGAGAGTTGTTGGCCATTATTGCCGCCTTCAAAGAATGGAGACACCTTCTTCAGGGAGCTGCACAGCAAATAGTCGTCCTGACAGACCATCGTAACCTTGAGTTTATCAGGTCGGCTAAGTGCTGACTCCTCGCCAGGCTCGCTGGAATCTTTTCTTAAACCAATTTAATTTTATCATCTCTTATAGACCAGGATTGCGCAATGGAAAGGCTGATGCACTCTCTAGGATTTACTCAGCAGAGACACGTCCAATTACTCCTCCTAAGACTATTCTTCCTGACTCTAGATTCCTAGGAGTAATTCATAATCAAGACCTACTTAAGGACATCAAGGAAGCATACCATGCGGATTCCTTTTTGGCACAACCCCAAGGGACGTAAGTCTTGTCTTTAAGAATGGTGTGTGGATTCAGGGACAACGTCTGTATATTCCTGAAACAGTCAGATTAAGAGTATTGCAACTCATTCACGATTCCAAGATAGCTGGGCATAGAGGAATTCTAAAGACACAGGAATTTCTTTCTCGTTTCTTTTGGTGGCCCACTTGCAGGAAGGATGTTTTGAATTATGTCACTTCATGTGAGGTCTGTGCAAGATGCAAAACACCTCGCTCCTCACCAACTGGTCTGTTACAGCCTCTTCCCACCCCGTCCCGCCCGTGGGGATCCATTTCTATGGACTTCATTGTGGAGTTACCAACCTCTCAGGGGAAGAACACCATTCTAGTGGTGGTTGACCGTCTAACAAAGGCAGCTCATTTTATCCCTTGTGTCGGCTTACCCACTGCAAAACAGACATCAGATTTGATGATTAAAGATGTGTTTCGCTTACATGGAGTACCGGATGAGGTTATTTCGGATCGAGGGGTGCAATTCACTTCTAGGTTTTGGCAAAATTTCTGTGCAGCATTGGACATTAAAGTAAACCTTTCTTCTGCTTTTCATCCCCAGACTAATGGACAGACCGAACGAACCAATCAAACCCTGGAGCAGTATCTCCGCTGCTTTATCTGCCACCTACAGGATGATCGGGTGGATCTACTTCCATTAGCTGAGTTCTCGTATAACAACTCTCAGAGTGCCTCCACTAAACAGTCTCCTTTTTACTCTAATCTAGGTTATCATCCTAACATTCTACCACAAGTGCCGTTGCTTGGCGTCTTCAACTGCCAGAACTATGAGAATCCACCCTGTCTTTCATGTATCCCTAATAAAGGCTGCGACACCCAATACGTTTCCTGGACGTTCCTCTCCTTGCCCTGACCCAGTGCTAGTCGATGGTCAGGAAGAATTTGTGGTGGAAAGGATTTTAGATTCCAGGTTGTATAGAAATCAGTTACAATATCTGATTAAATGGCAGGGCTACCCAGTGGAGGACAACTCATGGGAACCGGTCAATAACGTTAATGCTCCTCGCTTGCTCCGTCAGTTTCATCAGAGGTACCCACACAAGCCTGGTCTGAGGTCATCCGGAGGTTGTCCTTAAGGGGGGAGTAATGTAAGGTTCCATGTATATATTCCTGAAACTCAGTTTGTTCGTCAGCCATTTTACTTTCTGTCTTGCTGCAGCTATCTTGCCCTCAGTCAAAATGGAGTTTCCAGCTTGCATGTTCCCACCCTGATTCTCTCCTTTGCTTCTTAAGCAGCCACAGCTGAGCAATCAGTGCTTCAGAATCTAGCCTGCAGTGAACCTGTGACTTGACTCCTGTAAGCCTTGGACCTTGTACTCCAGCTATTCCTACTGAGGAACTCTGAAGCACTTGTGGACTCTGAACCCTGCTCTTTGAAAGACCCACGTTTGCATGGACTTACGGTAACAGAGAAGAAGATCCTGAATCTGTATTGGAGAGTGATTGCTGAGCTTGGATTACTCTGGCCTGCTGTGTCTCCTGTTTCTGTGTCTGCAAACTGTGTGACTATTTCTGCCAACTTGTATGAAGTAATACAGGACTTTTCTATATCAAACCTGTGACTCCTGTGTTTTCATCGCACCCAAGCACAAGACGCTATATGAACTGTACTACATACATTACAGGCAGAGATGGTGAAGTTCACATTCGTCTTTATTTTTTAATGTGGAACCTCGAGACCGCGGTCCGGGGGGCTCCGAAGGGGGCGTGACTAATGAGCCCCGGGTACCCGTAGTAAGGCCCCTCGAACAGGACCAGAATGGAATACCCGGAGGACACAGGTGCTACCTCCAGTTAGACCCCGGACACGTGGCAGCTGTCCCAGAGGGACCAAAAGGATAACAGGTATATACAGAGTCCGTGGAAGGTTCTTGACGGAGCTGAGTAAGGTCCTGGTCCAGAATGGATGGTGGCAGGCTGGCTTCAGTGACCTTGTCACAGTCCACGGGTACGGATGGCTGATGGCGGAACGGGATGACACTTGTGCCAGTAATAACCGAGATTGTCCAGGTTAGCCAGATACGGGTTAGCAATGATCTGTGGAGACAAATAGTATAAGCGAAGCACAGAGACTGCAGACCCAGCGCAGACAGATCAGGAACAGAACCGGATGTAGCAATGATAGAACACGTTGCTCCGGCACTCCCTTATGGTGGAGTGACCAGATATAGTACTGAGTGCGCTGCCATAGGTTAATTAGCTATTTCAAAAAATGCACGCTGCCCCTTTAGGAGAGACGGTGGGCGCGGCCTCGCGTCCTAAGCAATCTATCTGGAGGCCTGCTAGCAGCGTGCCAGGAAGTGGAGGAGGACACAGGACGCTGAGGAGCAGATGGGACAGGAGACCTCAGCCTGCGCGCAGACTGCTGCAGAGGGACAGCTAGAGGAACAGGTGAGTGACCAGGACGGAGTGCAGAGCCAGCGCGGGGACCGAGTGTAACAGGTCCCCGTAAATACTGCTCCAGTGTCTGTTTTCCCCCTTTTAGAATGCTCCAGTATATGATGGGCCCCATGGATAATGCTCCAGTATATGATGGGCCCCATGGATGCTGCTCCAGTACCTGTTTTCCCCC